>PVKV010013140.1:0-62645 GCA_004027835.1 Alouatta palliata | reverse complement strand
GGGATTGCTGGGTCAAATGGAATTTCTATTTCTAGGTCCTTGAGGAATCGCCACACTGTTTTCCACAGTGGTTGAACTAATTTACACTCCCACCAACAGTGTAAGAGTGTTCCTATTTCTCCACATCCTCTCCAGCATCTGTTGTCTCCAGATTTTTTAATGATCGCCATTCTAACTGGCGTGAGGTGGTATCTCAATGACAAGCAATAATTTCAACAACTGATACTATATATTTCTAAAACCACTGGCATATAGTGGGCACTAGATAAATATTTGTAAATAAATCAGTGAATATAATGAAAAAATATATTTTTGCTTAGTGTTCCTGATAAACCTTGAACCCTGACCATATTATTAACTATGATTTTTATTTTCAAAATGGTGTTTGCTATTTTTTACTTTGGCAAAGGGAATTATCTATCCTCTTGAAAACATACCAGAGAAAATAACTTGGAATGCTTCTAGCTAAAGCTGAGGGTTACCATTTTATATCTAGGAAATTTCTTCCTGTTAGAGTCTATATATTTCAGATTTTAGTAAAATGAGGTTGAATAAAACTTTCTACAACTTTTGGATTTAACTGATTTTGCCATTATATTATTTTAGTTTTTTAACTGTCAAGATTTCTTTAGCAAATTTGTAATCCTTTGCTGAAATGTGGCATTTCCCTTAATTATGAATTTAGTCAACACATCACACTAGTAACTAGCTGTAACTGTGACTTCATCACTTATAGAAACAACAAATATTTTTTATCATTTTACAGTTGTTACAGACATTTTAAAATATTTTTGCTCATCCCTACCTTGAAATTATGATAGCTATTAGACCTGCTGGTATGTTTTGTTATAGAATGTGCTAATAGACACATAAATACCCATATTGTATTTATTTAAAATATTGTTAACAGTATTACTGTTTCCATCATAATTCTATACATGTTTGTTTTTAATGAATTTTAAAACATTATTCTGGGACAAGGACTTGGTTCATCAGATTGCCAAGAGGTCCATATCACGAAATGATCGAGAACTCCTGCATTATGCTGTATTTTCAATTGTGTCATTCCTTGTGTTTAGTGTTCAGAAAAACTTTTTAAGGGGGAGACTCTAGCTTTTAAAAGAAAGGTCAGAATGCAAAAGAATGTCACAAGTTGTACATTCAAATTCCATTGTAACACTTGGTTTTTCAAATGGTTTTGTGTCTTATTCTTAATGTGCAGTATTCTTTTTCATCCTTATTCTTCTTTGCACCGAAACCCTTCTCACTTCAGGCTGAAACAGATTTTGAAGTAGAGTTGGGTCCCTCAACACTTGATACTTCACACTTCTCTGCAGGAAAATAACTCTTTTGGATTAAAGTTTTTCACTTCTGCTGTAGGGAATAAATACATGTTTGCTGATGATGAGAAAGAATTAACCTCAGGTTTATTCTATTCTGGGCCACACAAATCTATGCTTTTGAATGGAAGGAGGAACCAAGAAGCACCCTTATCATTTTGTCATACTGAGAGTGGAGGAGTTGGTTGAGGAATCTTTTCATGGTTTGTAAAGGACAATCAAATCCATCCAATTAAAATGAAAAAGAAATGATAGCACAATTAGCTCTCTCCTTAACTGGATTGTTTTGTTTATTTGAATGGAAATTTTCATTCCTTATGGTCATTACTAATGCCCAATAGGAGAGAATATATTTGAATCCTATGATTGCTGTTGAAATAATTAGGATTTTACTTAGTATGTCCACCATGGTACATGGTCTTCAGCCAATTAGTAATTAATCATTTCTCTTAGTGACTTTTTTTAGGTAATATTTATGTAAATCTAGAAAATTTTTATATGTTATGTTGATGAAATTATTTCTAAATGCAGTATATCTTTTCTTACTTTCCCAAATAGTGGTGTCTGTGTATGTGTGTGTGTGTGTGTGTGTGTGTACGCAATATATTCCTGCCTACATTCTAAAAATGATTTAATCATGTCTGTAAGTATTGCATTATGCTAAATATGGCCCACTTTTCCTGACAGTTGTTAGAATACAAAAAATATGAGCAGGCATTGGTATTAGGGAAGACATTGGCTTTGAAGCAACATATCTGGGCTTAATTTCTGGCTTTTCTGTGGAACATGCAGTTTTGTGACCCTGACAATTTATTTTGCTACAGCTCAGTTTACTCAACTGTAAAAAGAGGGTGTTAACACTACCTCATTAATTGAGAGGTATGTATCAGGCACCTAATAAATGGTAGAGATAAAATTATTGTGTTGTAAATTCTGTCTTCAGTACAACTGAATACTTGGTGTTTTTTCCTATAAGGAAGATCTACTTTAGGATTCTTTTATCTACTTTTAGTGGCTAACATATCACTGCTAAGTGTATTTGTAACCTGTAACTCCTTTCTTATTTTTGCTTTGGCTTTTTCTTCTTCTCTTTGTAATTTTGGCTCATAATTTTTAGCGTTATGATTAGCAAATCTTTTGTTTTATAGTCAGGGTTACAAAGGTGTTACTACATGTCTCCTCCGTTTGATCAATGAGCTAATAAATTACATTTTGATGCATGTAATTATTTTTTCTCACAGATCCTTTTGTGTCTTAGGTGATGTTATGTAATCTAGGGACGTTTCTGTTCCTCTTGGTCTTGATTGGAATATCATGAAACTACCACGGAAAATAAAATGTAAGGCAGGGAGGCTTTCCTGTGTAAATTTCAATATCCTCTAGGCTCTCATGGTGTATATCTACAGGAACATTATTACATCTTAGAAGTCCCAGTTTCCTCTGAGTTAGCAACCTAGAGTTTTGGTCCTGCTCATTAGAAAAGAAGTCAGCAGCTCTTCAGTTTGCTCCCCAAGGAATACAGTTCTCCAGTCATATCAAACTCTCTTCTCCAGGGCTAATAGGCCTGGGGTGAAAGTGAGCGAGGCAGGTTGTTTCCTGTGGAGTCAAGCCCAGCCTGAACTATTTTCTTGGTCTGACTGCTCATTCTGACCCTCTTATTCTGCTGCTACAGCTCAACCAGCCCATTTCCATCAGGTGTCTTCTCATTCATAATTCAAGCATTTTCCATGATAGTCTTGATGGTCTTTTGATATTCTCACCTCGTATTTTCATCATCCCAAGTCCATCAGAAAGATGGTACTTCTGGAATACATACAAATTTCTTTCTTATAGGATCAATATTTAAGGATATTTTGAAACTTGAAGTTTATTAAATAGTATCTCATGGTTATAAAGTCTCCTTCTCCACCACCCCACCAACTGCCACAAATAAAGCATTAAGTAAAATTCTGACATAACCAATTCAGCGGGCCGGGCGCGGTGGCTCACGCCTGTAATCCTAGCACTTTGGGAGGCCGAGGTGGGTGGATCACCTGAGGTCAGAAGTTCAAGACCAGCCTGGCCATCAGGGTGAAACCTCATCTTATAAAAAAAATAAATAAAAAATAAAATAAAATAAAATAAAAAAAGATCAAACCCATAACCAATTCAGCTCTAAGTCAAAGCATGTTGCTACAAAGTAAGTATATGTACAACACATCTTGACATTTTTAACATTTAGATATATGGAAGAAGGATTTAGATATTTTGAAGAAGGATTTTTAAACTATTTTCATCCCATTTGATGCTTTATTCCATACATAGTTCCCATTACTCTGTCTTTATAGATTTGCTTTTATTTTTTCAAATTTTTGATATCAAAAATGTAGTTAGTGACCAGCCAGGGTAACATGGTGAAACACTGTTTCTGCATGAAATACAAAAATTAGCCAAGCATGGTGGTGTGCACCTACAGTCTCAGCTATTCAGGAGGCTGAGATGGGAGGATCACCTGAGCTTGCTAAATTGAGGCTGCAGTGAGCCATGATGTGCCACTACAAACTGCCCTCTAGCAGGGTTATGGGAGCGAGACCCTGTTTCGAAAAATAAATGAGTAAATTATAAATAGTATTTCTGTATTCACGAATTTTAAATGATTTTTTTCACTAGCAAACAGTAAGTCAGGATATATAACTAAATAGCATAGTTAGATAAGAACTGTGCCGACATGCTTAGATAAATTTGAGAACATCAAAAATTATACCCCATGTGAAACTATAATGTCCATATATGTTTGACTTTAAAATATTACTGTATAATTTTTTCTCTAGAATTATGAATTGATTGTTTTAATGTCTTTTGCATCAACAAGTTTATTTCAGGAGAGTTGATTTACTTGTAAACTATGAGAAATATCCAATTTCAATGGATGTGAAGGAGATAAGCATGTGGAGTATGCTTCAGTGCACAGAACAGCGGTTTTAGTAATAGGAAGAGATTTGATAGGAATCACATTTGGCTGTAACAAGAATCTACATAGGGAGCAATGTACAAGGTAAATTCTTCACTTATAGGATCGAAATGTAAGGTGGATTTAAATATCTTCTAAATTTTGGAATTCCACATAACACAATTTTTCTTTCTGTTTATGAATATAGAAAAAGCCTGCTGGAGGACAAAGAGAGAAACTGAGACTCCAATTTTTTCTTTAAATTTGGCTCCCCTATTCAACGTGATGATTGATATTACTCACCTGTCATTTAACTTAATACTGCACTCTTGGCAAGGGTTGGTCTTCATTAGGCTCAGTAGGTGATATCATCACTGTCCATATGATTAAATGACATTTAGTAATATGGATTTTCCGAATTGTGTAATATCTTCCTAGTATGTCATCACTATCCCCATTTTATAGCCAGAACACAGGTGAATTTGGATGTGCAGTGTAAGTTTCAGATAGATAAATATGAGAAGGGGAGGTTTTCGTTTGCTATTGGCATTGTTTAACATTCATAAAAAATTGTTTTATTGCCCAGATGTTGGAAATTTATTAATTATCGTATTAGCTCTTGGGCCTAGTTCTTGCAAGAATGATAGTAGATGCCAGAAGCTAAATAACCTTTTGTCATACTGCTGAATAAAGGATTGTTTGTGCTCTCCAGTTGATAAATTATCTCTGTGCCTTGTCGTTATAAAAAGAAACTCATCTTGTTCACTAGTCTGACAGGAGATGAGAAGGCCCTAGAGAGAGCACAGAGAGTTTTTCCTTTCACAAATCACATGTAGGATATATGCTGTGGGTCCTGTCTGGAAATGAATGTGGAAAGAATCCAGGATGAAGCATAAAATTTTCATTGTTACTGCTTGGTATATAATAGATTATTACAAACTTGCAAGATTAAAGTTTTCCTTTTACCCATACTAACTTATCTTAAATCTAGGAACCAGTTCTAGCACAGACAAATGTTCTTTTGTGCATAGTTGAGAAAGAAAAGGAAAGCTTGAAATTTCAATGCATCTAAGATAATATCAGTAATTCCATGGTTATTCTATTAGTTTATGACAGGAATTCATGGAAACATTTGATTCTCCTAAACAAAATGCACTGAAACTTGCAAATGACAAGTTGTTTTTGATTTTGTTATTAATAAACTTTATTTTACACAGCCCATTTTAGGTTCACAGCAAAGCTGAGAAGAAAGTAAAAAGGGTTCTCATATATCCCCAGTCCCCACACACTTACCACCTCCCCGACTATTGACAAACATCCGGAACTCAGTTGGTACTTTTGTTACAATGATACCTACAATGATACAGCATTATAACCCAAAGTCCATTGTTAACATTAGGGGTACATTCTAAGTGTTATACATTCTACGGATTATACAAAGGTATAATGATTTTCATCCTGCTTGGTGTTCCCTGAGCTTCCTTGATATGACATTTGGATATTAATGTGGGGAAATTCTCAGTCATTATTACTTCAAATATTGTTCTGTTTCTTTCCCTCCTTTCTTGCTTTCTCCCTCCCTTCCTTCCTTCATTCCTTCCTTTTCTTTCCTTTCTTCCCTCTCTTTTCTTTCTTTCTTTTCCTTCTGGTGTTCCCATTACATACTTGTTAGACCTTTATTGGTTATTCTACAATTCTTGAATATTCTGTTTTGTCGTGTTTTTTTTTTTTTTTTTCCCATCTTTTTTTCTCTTTGCTTTTCAGGTTTGGAAGTTTGTATTGTCATGTCCTCAAGCTCAGAGATTTTTTTCCTCAGCTCTGTCCATTCTACTATGAGTTTACTGAAGGCATTTTTTATCTCTTAAAATTTTAATTTCTCTGTTTACATTATCCATCTATATTTTTCACATTGCCTACTTTTTGCATTAAAGTTCTTTGCATATTAATCATGGCTTAAAAAAATTCCTTGCCTCATAATTATGATGCAGGGTATTTTCTTGACCCCTTCCTAAGACTCATGATGTGGTGCATCATTTACTAAGCCCACACCACTCAACCCCTCATGGGAGGGGGCGTGCAAACAAACAAGTGCAGGAACCAGCCGCTTTGGAGCTGGCAGAACTCAACTCTGTGAAGGCCCCATGGCAGTGTCCAGGTCGGGGCACCTGTGACCCCAAGTCCCCAGAGGCTGAGTTACAGTGCTCTCTTAGCTCTGCCATCTGCAGACAGCAGTATGTTATCAGCTCAGTGGGCCCTTTGCCTTGTCTCATGGTGCAGCTGCCTTCCACTAGCAAGGACAAAGGGCCAGTGTGACAGCCTTTTTGGGTATCTACACCCAGTGCATCTTGAATTCTTGTCCAGTGCCCAAGAGGAGGTCACACAGGCAAATTGAAAGATGGTGAATGTGGAGAATTTTATTGAGTGATGAATGTGGCTCTCAGTAGAGAGGTAAGCTGGAAAGGGGACAGGAAGGGAAATCATTCTCACCTGAAGTCAAGCCACCTCTCTCTGATGTCCAGCCACTGTCTCTGAAGTCATGCTGACTTTCTCCCACATCAGGTGCTTCTTCTGATATCCAGCTGCTTCTAACCTCTGCCGGCTGAGTCTGGGGTCTTATAGGCACAGAATGGGGGCAAGGTGGGCCATAGGTAGTTTTGGAAAAGACAACATTTGATTGGTAAAAAGGCATTATTCAGAAAGAACCCATCAGGAGAGTGGACACACAGGGATGGAAGTTCTCACTTTGGGCTGTGGGTTTCAGGCCCTTTGCCTCAAAGGTGGGGTTTTGCCAGGGACCCAGCCCTGTCTGCCTAGAGTTTCTCTGTACCTGTCTCTGTCAGTTATAACATTTCTATCATATCTGACTCTTTATGATGTTTGTTCTGTTTCATCAAACTATTTTTTGCCTTAGTATGCCTTGTAATTTTTATGTTGAAAGGTGAGCATGATGTATGGGTAAAAGAAAGTTCAGCAAATATACCTTTAGTAATGCAAAATAAGACGTGGAAGGAGGGATGTGTTTTAGTCTTATGATTAGGTCTCAGTCTTTGGTGAGCTCTTGTCCATGGACTGTGAACTTTCAAACATTTCCCAATTTCCCCACCTCCCAGAGTGGGCTAAAAGAACTAGAGGAAGCTGGACTTGGATATTTCCCTTTACCTTAAGGAATATTAGAGCTGGCTAGAGTTGGATATTTTCCTTCCTCTAACTGGGTTAGGCTCTGATAAACATTGGCACATTAGCCTCTGGTAAAATGGTTTCTCCTAAGGGCAGACTTTTTGTTACAGAATGTTCTGACATATTTTGAAATGGTTACAATTCCCCTACCTCTGCTGAAGATGAGATTTTTTTTTCTTTGACAATTGCTGTGAGGAGGTGGTAGAGCTCCTGCAGGTAAGACTCACAAAAGAATGGGGATGCCCCTGTGACTAATCCTTTCTAGACTTCTTTTTTGGAACAAGTCTCACTTTCAGACTTGTTCAGATTGAGTCTTCAGCAACTTATCAATTACAGCGTAGGTTTTCCTTCCCCAGCACTGCTTCCAGTGGAGGTTTATGCCCGTGGATTTCTGCTCAGGTAATTTGCGATTTTCTGTATTTGCCTTTTTCTCTAATTTTTGAAGAAGTGGTTTGTCCTGTAACCTCACTTCTCTGATGAATCTAAGAAAAGTTGTTGATTTTTCTGTTCGTTCAGCTTTTCATTTGTTAGAACAGAATAGCAATTTCTAAGCTCCATACATGCCAAACTAGAAACCAAAAGTCTCATTTTTCTTAATGGAGTATGTTCTCATTTTTTGAAGAATAAAATAGATATATTCTCACTGTTTGGTGAAATCTTCCATCACTTTCAATAATATATGTGTTGGCTGGGTGTGGTGGCTCACGCCTGTAATCTCAGCTCTTTGGGAGGATGAGGCAGGTAGATCACTTGAGATCAGGAGTTCGAAACCAGCCTAGCCAACATGGTGAAACCTCGTCTCTACTAAAAATTAAAAAATTAGCTGGTTGTGGTTGTGGGCGCCTGTAATCCCAGCTACTTGGGAGGCTGAGGCAGGAGAATAGCTTGAACCCAGGAGGTGGAGGTTGCAGTGAGCTGAGGTCATGCCACTGCACTCCAGCCTGTGTGACGGAGCAAGACTCCATCTCAAAATAAATAAATAATAAAAAAAATAATAATATATGTATTACATTAACTTTGCTATGTGAAATGATACCATGCTATCATGTCAAGTTACTCACTGACCTTCTAAAACATACTGATTGCACACGTAAAATAAACAATGTTCAGTACATAGACTGATACATTCTGAATGAATCATATGAGATTTAATTAGTATGTTTTTAAAAGTTGTACAGGGTTATATTGAAGAATAATTATCTGAAATTTATTTTTTGAGATTTTTAAAAAATTTGTATTTTCATAGTTTTGGGGGGTACAGGTGACTTTTGGTTATGTGGGTAAGTTCTTTATTGGTGATTTTTCAAATTTTAGTGCACCTGACACCCATGCAGTTTATACTGTACCAAATATGTAGTCTTTTATCTTTTATCCCTCAGTCCCCTCTCATCCTTTTCCAACCCAAGTACCCAAAGTCCCTTATATCATTCTTATGCCTTTGTATTCTGGTAGCTTAGCTGTCACTTGTAAGTGAGAATTTCTTTATTTATTTTAAATTTTAATTATGGCAAAAACACTTAACATCAGATCTACCCTCTTCACAGATTTTTAAGTGTACAATATAACATTGTACAATGTTATAGGCACAACGTTGCACAGCACATGTTAAGAATTTATTCATCTTGGAAAGCCAAAAATGTGTGCCCATTGATCAGCAGCTTCTTGTTTCCCCATACCACTAAGCCCTGGCAACTGCAATTATATTGCTTGCTCCATGAATCTGACAATTTTAGGTAGTACCTCGTAATAGGGGAATATTGTGATATTTGTCCTTGTGTGATTGGCTTATTTCACTTAGCATAATGCCCTTACTTTAATCCATGTTGTCACATATGGCAGGATTTCCTTTTTTTTTTCCTAAGGAGGAATAAGATTTTATTGTATGTGTATACCAAAGCAAAAATTTTTATACATTTATATGTTGATAGACATCTAGATTGTTTTACATTTTGGCTATTGTGAACAGTACTGAAATAAATATGGAAAAAATATCTCTTAGAAATCCTAATTTCAATTCTTTTGGATAAATACCCAGGATTGGGATTGCTGAATTATATGGTAGTTCTGTTTTTATTTTTTGAGGAACCTTCAAACAGTTTTCCATAGTGACTGTACCAGTTTACATTCTTCCCAACAGTGCACAAGGGTAACAATATATCCACAACCTCACCAACACTTTTCTCTTTTTGATACTAGCCACCCTAGCAGGTGTGACGTGATATCTCTTTGTGGTTTTGACATGTATTTCCTCAATGATTAGTAATACAGAAATCTTTTCACACCTTTTGGTTATTTGCCTTTTTTTGGAAAAATGTCTATTCAAAGTTTTGGCACTTTTTTTTAATGAGGTTATTACTTATTTTATTATTGAGTCCCTTTTATATTTTGGAGGTTAAGCCCTTATGAGATATATGGTTTGCCAAAGATTCCTCTCATTACGTAGGTTGCTTTTTCACTCTATTGATCATGTCCTTTGATTTGCAGAAGTTTTAGGGTGCTGTAGTCTCACTTGCCTATTTTTGCTTTGGTTGCGTGTGCGTTTGGTGTCACATTCATCAAATCATTGCTAAGACCAATGTCATAGAGTTTATCCTGTGTTTCTTCTAATAGTTTTATAGTTTCAAGTCTTACATCTAATTGTTTAATATATTTTAAGTTGATTTTTGTGTGTGATAGAAGGGTCCAGTTTCATTCTATTCATGTGAATATTCAATTTTTACAATACCATTTGTTGAAGAAGTTATTCTTCCTCAATTGTGATATTTGTATTTCTTTTCTTTTTTTTTTTAGTTTTTAATTTTTAAATTTTATACTTTTAGCCTTCATTTCCTGGAGATTAGATTTAGATTGGCATTCTTGTTGAAGCTTGGTTGAGCATGTATGCATGGGTTTATTTCTGGACGAGCTATTCTGTTCCATTCTTCTATATTGTCTGTCTGTATGCCAGTAAGGCACTATTTTGAGATTATTCATTTTTATCATAAAAGGGTCTTGAATTTTATCAATTTTTTTCTACATCTATTTAGAGATCATATGAATTTTATGCTTTCTGAACTCCATTTTACAAATGGATGTTTTGACTGCTACCTTTAATTTAGTTTTCTTAGATGGTTATTGAGCATGTATATAAGAAAATACTGTCTTGGGTGCTTCAAAAATGTACTGATGAGGAAACCACCCCTGATGATAGTGACAAATTTTTCAATGGAGCACGTATTATTAAAATAGGAAGAACAGTACAAGGGTAAGAGCCTGAACTTTCTAACTTACCATTATATATTGCATTCTCTAATTCCTTTGTATTGAATACACTGAAATCACTATGTCTAATCCATACAGCTCTCTTGAGTTCGAGCTCCACCTTTTCATATACTGTCTTCTTTCTTTCTTTCTTTCTTTCTTTCTTTCTTTCTTTCTTTCTTTCTTTCTTTCTTTTTAAGAAAGAAATAGAGAGAAAAGAAAAAAGAGAGTAAGAGAGAAAGAAGAAAAAAGAGAGAATGAAAGAAAGGGAAAAAGAAGAAGAAAAAGAGGGAGAGAGAACGGGAATCTTGCTCTATTGCCCAGGCTAGAATGCAGTCTAAAAATGGGTATTGAAAAGCTCTTATATACTAATAATTATGTTATACAATGGAGACAGGAAGGAATAAGGAAGAAAAATAACAAACAAACAGCCAACCAATATTTCGTTTAAACTTATGAAATGCTATGCAATTTCTGGGGAGTGATTTACTTCCAACCATGTGGTCACTTTTAGAATAGATGTGATGTGTTACTGAAGAAAATGTATGTTTTGTGGGTTTGCATATACTTTCTTCATATCTTCATCTAGATAGCCAGAGGTTTATCAAATTCCAGGTGATAAAAACAGAATGCATCCTCCTCCTACAATATGCTCCTCTTCCTGAACTTTTTATATCAGCTAATGGTAATCTCACCCCTTCTCTTGCATGCTCACCCAAACTGTTGAAATCACCTTCCAACTGTTCCTTTTACCTCCAGTCTCTTCTATCTTTGACATAGATGCCAAGAATTATCTTTCTCTGTTATAAACATTGTTATACTATTGCTACCTCTAAAACCCTTCGGTGTGCTCATCATTGCCTAGAAAACAAAGTCCAGATTTCTCAACATCACATTCAAGAACTCTGCCTAGCTGTTCTTGAATGGAATTCCATTCCTTGAATGGAATTCGTTTTCATGATCCAATCCTTCTTTTCTAGCTAAAAATTACTTTCTCTGGAGATAACTTTTTAGCATTCAAAATGTGGATAAGATGCCCTTTTTATAAAAGTGCTCCTTTTGTCCTTTACGTTATTGTGTATTAATAAACATATCAGACTGTTCCATTAGTGCCTGGTTAGTCTTTTCCTCCATTAGACTGCAAGCTCTATGAAAGCATAGACCCAGGCCCTTTTCACTGTTGTGTCCCTGAAATCTAACAGAATGTATGGCATGAAGTGGCTACTTAAAAATATTTTCTTAATTTGGGAATAAAAACTAAGAGAGTGGACAGACAGAAGACAATATGAATAATTGGAGGGATTTTGTCTGTTAGTTTGCTGACTTGTTTGAAAAGTATCGGAGAAAAGGAATAGCTCTCATTCTTACTTCACATTTCTAAAATAGTTGTTGTTCATTTTCATTAGATAATATATACACATGCTACAAAATTCAAAATCACAACAGAGTATACTGTGAAAAGACAATCTGCTTGTGTCCTCTGTCACCCAGTCATCTTTCTCCCTGGGGACAGTTTCTGTGATTAGTTTTCTTTTCATCTTTCCATATACAGTCTATGTATTTCTCAACATCTATGTTTATATGTATGTGATTCTTTAAAACATTTTATACAGTCAGCAGCATAATGTACTTTTCTGCACTTTGCTTTTGCAAAAATCTTTCTTTCTTTCTTTCTTTCCTTCTTTCTTTCTTTTTCTTTTCCTTTCTTTCATCACTCACCTATCTATCATATGTATCTGTCATCTATCTCCATGTTAGTAATATAGCATGCCCTATTTTTTAAACCTTTATGAAGTTCCAATATATAGATGTGCTATATTTTATTTAATCTGCTCTACAGTAATGCACAATTAGACTGTTCAAACCTGTGAAATAAAACATAGCACTACAATGTATATTCTTATACAAGTATCCTTTTGTACACATGAAAAATGCTTTAAATGAGAAATGAGATCAAAGGGTGTATATATTTTTAATTTTGAAAGATT
This sequence comes from Alouatta palliata, assembly GCA_004027835.1. NCBI lineage: Eukaryota > Metazoa > Chordata > Mammalia > Primates > Atelidae > Alouatta > Alouatta palliata. The sequence goes on along the minus strand of PVKV010013140.1, from coordinate 49,971 downwards.
TTACTAAGTTGCCCTCATCAGAAGCTGTACTAGTGGTCACATTCCTACCAGCTAGGTCTTCAGCTGTCTTTATAGGCGATGACATCAGTGCCGTGTGTTACCAGGCAAGTTTATTTTTGCCAAACTGATTGATTAAAAAGTATCTTATTTTCATTTGCATTGTGCTAATATAAGCAAGATACTTTTTTTTCCCTTAAGATTAAGAGCCATATGTTAATATTATTTTTCTTTTTGGTAAACAGTTTACATTTTTGCTCATTATTTTTCTAGAGAGCTATGGGTCTTGTGATGAGTTATTTCCAAATTATACACAGTTATAAATATTTATATGTATATATGTATGTATAATTACATTTACTGTAACTATAATTATATGTAGGTATGTGCACACATGGTTATAGGTATATATATTTATGTATAAGAGTATATATGTATGCATGTATTACCTATATGAGTATATGTGTGTGTGCACATGCGTGTGTGTGTGTGTGAAACATATGTGTTGCAAATATTTCCCTCATTTTTCTCTTATTTTCTTTATTCATAGAGTTTTTCCTCCTGCTTTTGACAATCTTGTGTCACCTGCTTCTAAAAACCTATGCTCTTATGTGTGAGCAAAGAAATAACATAAAACTGGAACTTATATTTGAAAAGGAAGCAGAGTGTAAAACTTTGAAAAATTTGCAGCGCAGCCTTGTGGTAGAAAAGAAAGATCCATTTTAAGGGGAGAAATGTAAGCTGGCTGCAGAAATTTGCCTAACTAAAAGGCACATGCTGGTAGCCAACAGAATGGGGGAAAGGCCTCAATGGCATTTCAGTGAACTTCACAGCAGCCCCTCTCATTATAGGCCCAGAGAGGTCTAGAAAGATATAATGATCCTGTGGACCATGCCCAGGACCCTGCTGTCCTGCATAGCTTCAGGACACTGCTCCCTTCATCCCCGAAGCTTGAGCTTTAGTCATGGCTGAATGGGGCCCAGCTACAGCTCAGGTCACTGCCTCAGAGGGTGCAAACTGTAAGTCTTTGCAGCTTTCATGTGGTAATAAGCCTGCAGGTATGCAGAGTCCAAGAGTTGAGTCTTAAAAGCTTCAGCCTAGGTGACTGTACTATATATGGAAAAGCTGAAATGTTCAGTCAGAAAGCTGCTGCAGGGATAGGGCCCTCATGGAAAACCTCTACTAGGGCAGCACGGTGGTGAAATGTGGGGTGGGAACCTCCACACTGAGTCCCCATTGGGACACTGCCTAGTGAAGCTGTGATAAGAGGGCCGCTATCCTCCATACTCCAGAATGGTAAATCTACTGGCAGCTTGCACCCTGCACCTGGAAAAGCCACAGGCACTCAACACCAGCCCTTGAGAGCAGCTATGGGATCTGAACCCTGGAAAGCCACAGACACAGAGCTGTCCAAGGCTTTGGAAACACATCGCTTGCACAAGTGTGCCCTGGATGTGGGACATGGAGACAAAGATTATTTTGGAGCTTTATATTTAATGTTTAATGACTGTCCTGCTGGATTTTGAACTTCTGGTGGGGCCTATAGGCCTTTTCTTTTGGCCAATTTCTCTCTTTTAGAATGGAGTTTTTACTGAATGCCTATATCCCCATTGTATCTTGGAGGTAACTAACTTGTTTTTTGATTTTACAGCTCTATAAGCAGCTTTCCCTAACTCAGATGAGAATTTGGACTTTGGACTTTTGAGTAAATGCTGGAATGAGTTAAGACTTTTGGGGACGGTTGAGAAGGGATGATTGTATTTTGCAATGTGAGGACATGATTTTCGGAGGAGGCACAGGTGGGATGATACGATTTGTATCTGTATCCCCACCGAATTTCATGCGAAACTGTAGTCTGTAGCATTGGAGGTGGGACCTGGTGGGAACATGAGGGCAGAGTTCTCATGAATGGTTTGACATCATCCTCTTGGTGCTGTTCTCATGATACCAGGTTCTTGTGAGGATCGTTGTTTAAAAGTGTGTAGCACCTTCCTCCTCTCTCTCGTCTCCTGCTCTGACCATGCAAGATGTCCCTGCTTCCCCTTTGCCTTCTGCTATGATTGTGTTTCCTGAGGTCTCCCCAGAAGCAGAAGCTGCTATGCTTCCTATACAGCCTGCAGATCTGTGAGCCAATTAAATCTCTTTATAAATGACTCATTCTCAGGTATTTTTTATAGCAATACAAGAATGGATTAATAAGGTCTTGTAACATGCTACTGGATTCTATTTGTACTTAGTCCAATATGATAAAAGTAGGTGCAAAATTTTGTTGAGGTGAGAATGAACATATGTAGGAACTTGTTATTGATAACCTTTGTCATTTCACTGAAATGAAGTGATAATCTATTTAGTCACTTAGCATTTGTAAAGGCCACACTAGAAGCCAAGTATCGAGTTAATGCTGGGGCTGAGAATAAGGAAAGGGCATTATTTTTGTCTTCAAAGGCACACAACTGAGTGGGTCAGAAATATATTCAACAAATCATGAGGTAGTGTGATCAAAGCCACACTACATGTGGACCATGAAAATCAGGGGCCAGCATAGCCTAGGATGTTTGGGGGAGTTGGCGGATGCATAACAGATAGTGACATATGATCTGGCGCGGAGACCAAAAACTCAGTATAAGTTTTTGGAGAAACAACTGGGTGTTATAATATTTAGAGAACTACTTTTATAACTAGAATTATTGGATATAAAGGGTGAACAGAAACTTAGCTCTCATCTCATTTATGTGGCCACCTCGATTGGTAGCATCCTTCTTTAGCATGAAAGCTGAAATAGTGAGATGACAATTGAAGTTAGCAGGTATAATAAGACCTGATAGTGGTCAGTGTATGCAAGAGTTTAAGGGCTTATAGGGAATTATGGACATTTATCAAAGAGAGGAGTAAAATTGCTATGCTATGTGAAGAGAGAGGCGTTAAGAATAAACACATTCTACTGGTATAAGATGTAAGAAATAATTCAGATAAGGAGATTGTATGGCTAGTATTTCATAACCAGCTGCTGAAAGCATGGCAGACACCTTACATGTAACATCCTCAAATTCACAGAAATCCTGAGACATTGGTATTTCATAAGTGAAGGGTTAGATACACTGTGTAATTTGTTCAAGTCAAAAGCTGGTGAATGACAGAGCCAGTATTAGAATGCACATATTTGGGACTTTGGTGAGGCCACAAATCACATGGAGATGTGTGTGTAAGATCTCCACAGGGGTGCCAGCATTCCATCACTACAAATTTTATCTGTTAAGACCATGGTTCTCCTTGCAGACAACATATGCCTAATTAGGATGTCTTTTATTTCTTTCTTTTGCCTGATTGCTCTGGCTAGCACTCCCAGTACTGTACTGTGTTGAATAGTAGTGGTGAGAGTGAACATTCTTGTCTTATTTCAGTTCTTAGGAGGAATGCTTTCAGTTTTTGCTCATTCATTATAATGTTGGCTGTGGGTTTTTCATATATGGTTCTTATTGTTTTGAAGTATGTTTCTTTTATGCCTAGTTTGTTGTGGGTTTTTATCATGAAGAGATGCTGGATTTTGTTCAATGCTTTTTCTGCACTTATTGAGATGACTATATAGTTTTGGTTTTTAATTGTGTTTATGTGATGGATTACATTTATTGATTTGCATATGTGAACCATCCTTGCATTCCTGGAATAAACCCTACCCGCATCATGATGAATTATCTTTTTGATGTACTGTTGGATTCAGTTTGCTAGTATTTTGTTGAGGATTTTGCTTCTCTCTCTCTTTTATTTATTTATTTTTTTTGAGATAGAGTTTTGCTCTTGTTGCCCAGACTAGAGTGCAATGGTGCGATCTCGGCTCACTGCAACCTCTGCCTCCCGGGTTCAAGCGATTCTCCTTCCTCAGCCTCCTGATTAGCTGGGATTACAGGTGTGTGCCATCACACCTGGCTAATTTTGTATTTTTAATAGAGACTGGGTTTCTCCGTGTTGGTCAGGTTGGTCTGGAACTCCTGACCTCAGGTGATCTGCCCGCCTTGGCCTCCCAAAATGCTGGGATTACAGGCATAAGCCACCATGCCTGACCACTTCTCTTTTCATCAGGGATATTGTCCTGTAATTTGTACGTTGCTGTTGTGTCCCTACCTGATCAGAGTGATACTGGTTTTATGGAATAGTTACAGGAAGAATCTTCCTCTCACGTTTTTAGTTAGAGAGGAATTATTCTTTCTTGAGTTTTTTAAACAGTTTTAGTAAAATTGGTACCATCTCCTTGTATGTCTGGCAAAATTTGTGAATTCGTCTGGTTGTGGGTGGTTTTTTGTTGTTGTTGGAAGATGTTTTATTACTAATTTGATTTTGTGACACATTATTGATCTATTCAAGATTTCTGTTTTTTTTCTGGTTCAATCTTGGGAGGTTTTGTTTCCAGGCATTTATCCATTTCCTCTAGGTTTTCTAGTTTGTGCACATGGAGTTATTCACAGTATTTCTTGATGATCTTTTTATATCTGTAGCATAAGTTGTAATGTCACTTTTTTCATTTCTGATATGTACTCATTTGAATCTTCTTTTTTTCTTGGTTAATCTAGAAATTTATCCTTCCCAAGAACAAGCTTTTTGTTTCACTGATCTTTTACATCTTTTTTTGGTTTCAGTCTCATTTAATTGTGTTCTGATCCTTGTTATTTGTTTTCTTCTGCTCGCTTTGGGTTTTAATTATTCTCGTTTTCCTAGTTTCTTGAGGTGCAACATTATGTTGTTAATTTGTGATCTTTCTGCCTTTCTGATTTAGCCATTTAATGCTATAAGCTTTTGTCTTATCACTGTTTTTGCTGTATCCCAGAGATTTTGGTATGTTGTGTCTCTGTTTTTATTCATTTCAAAAATGTTTTTTTCTTTTTATTTATGTCTTACTTTTGTTGTTTACCCAGAAGTCATCCAGAAACAGGTTGCTTAGTTTTCATGTACTTGTGTAGTTTTGAGAGTTCTTTTCTGGCATTCATTTTTAATTTTATTCCACTGTGATCCAAGAAGATACTTGATATGAATTTGATTTTTTTGAATTAGTTGAGCTTTTTTTATTGCCAAAAGTATGCTCAATTTTGGAAAATCTACCATGAGCAAAATGTTTATTCTGTGGTTGTTGGGGAGAATGTTCTGTAACTAGCTATTAGATCCATAGATAGTTTCTATGGCTCTGTGTACTGTTGTGAGTGGGGTGCTGAAGTCCCTTCTTCTATATTATTGAATTGCTATCAGTGTGTTTTCTTAGTCCTAGTAGTATTTGTTTTGTAAATCTCAGTACTCCAATGTTGGGTGCATATATATTTAGGATAGTTAAATCTTATTGCATTGAATGCTGTATCATTATATAATGTCCTTCCTTGTCTTTTTTTTTTTTTTTTTAACTCTTGTTGGCTTAACATCTGTTTTGTTTAAGAATGACTACTGCTCCTCATTTATTAATTTCTAAATTTCCATTTCTGTGATATGTCTTTTTCTATCCCTTTAAATTTTTTTAAATGTTTAAATTTTGTGAGTACATATGAGGTGTATATATTTATGGGTTTCATGAGATATTTTGATACAGGCATGCAATGCATAATAATCACATCAGAGTAAATAGGGTATCTATTGCTCAAGCATTTATCCTTGTGTCACAGACAATCCAATTATACTCTTTTAGTTATTTTAAAATGTATAATTAAAGCATTTTTGACTATAGTCACCCTGCTGTGTGAGAAAATACTAGGTCTTATTCATTCTTTCTAACATTTTTTTTTTTTACCTATTAAATATCCCCATGTTCCCCACTATCCGTTCCAGCCTCTGGTAACCATCCTTCTACTCTCTGTCTTCATGAGTTCAATTATTTTAATTTTTAGCTCCCACAAATAAGTGAGAACATGCAACGTTTGTTTTTCTGTGCCTGGCTTATTTCACTTAGCATAATGACTTCCACTTCCATCTATGTTGTTGCAAATGTCAGGATCTCATTGTTTTCGTGGCTGAATTGTACTCCACTGTGTCTATGTACCACACTTTCTTTATCCGTTCATCTGCTGATGGACACTTAGGTTGCTTCTAAATCTTGGCTATTGTGAATAGTGCTGCAATTAACATGGGAATGCAGGTATCTGTTGGATATGCTGATTGTTTTTCTTTTGGTGTATACCTAGTTCAATTTTTAGTTTCTTGAGGAACTTCTAAACTGTTCTCCATGGTGGAGAACCTTCATAGCAACAGTGTATGAGGGTTCGCTTTTCTCCACATCCACACTGGCATTTGTAATTGCTTGATTTTGGGATAAAAGCCACTCTAACTGAGGTGAGAAAATGTCTCACTGTAGTTTTGATTTGCATTTCTCTGATGATCAGTGATGTCAATTACCTATAAATATAATTTTCTGCCATTTGTATGTTTTCTTTTGATAAGTATCTATTCAGAATTTTTGTCAATTTTTTAGTTATATTATTAGATTTCTTTTCCTAAAGAGTTATTTGAGCTCCTTATATATTCTGGTTATCAATCCTCTGTTAGATGGGTAGTTTCCTTTATTTTGAATCGGTAGGTGTCTTTAGGCATTAGGTGAATCTCTTGAAGGCAGTAGATGGTTGGGTCTTGTATTTGTTGTTGTTGTTGCTGCTTTGGTTATTTAAAGTTTAATTTGCCACTCTATCTTTTAAGTAGAGGATTTAGGTCATTTATGTTCAAGGTTAATATTGATATGTGAGGTTTTATTCCTATGATAGTGTTGTTAGCTAGTTACCTTGAAGTCTCAATTGTGTAATTGCTTTATAGGGTCTATGAGCTTTGTACTTACCTGTCCTTTTATGATGATGAGTATTGTTCTTTCATAGAACACTTTGAACATATCTTGTAGGTTCAGTGTAGTGGTGATGAATTTCCTTAGTGTTTCCTTGTCTGGAAATAGCTTTATTTCTCTTTCATTTATGAAGCTTAGTCTGGCAGGATATAAAACTCTTGACTGACATAATTTTTCTTTAAGGAGTCTAAAAATAGGCCTGAGTCTCTTCTGGTTTATAAAGTTTCTGCTGAGATGTTTGCAGTCAGTCTGTTGAGATTCCCTTAATAGATGATTTGATGTTTCTCTCTAGCTGCTTTTAATATTTGTTATATTACATTGACCTTGCATAGTTTCATAACTATATGCCTTGATGATATTCATCTTGTATAGTATCATCCAGTTGTTTTTTCAGTTTACTGTAATTTCTGCATCTCTAGCAAGATCCGGGAACTTTTCCTGCATTATTCCTTCAAATATGTTTTCCAAATTGCTTAGTTTTTCTTCTTCTCTCTCAGGAGTAACTATAATTCATAGGTTTGGTCACTTCACATAATTCCATATTTCTCCAAAGCTTTAATTTTTAAAAATTATTTTCTCTTTACTTTTGTCTAACTGGGTTAATTTGAAAGAACAGTCTTTGACCTCTGAAAGGTTGCTTTTAGAGTTTTTGTGTGTCAGTTTTTAACTTTTTATTTGATCTTATTGAACTTTTTTACCGCCTGTACTTTGAATTTTTATGTAATTTCGGAATTTTCATTTTGGTTAGGGCCCATTGCTAGAGAGCTAGTGTGATCTTTGATGGTATCACAACATTCAGATTTCACATGGTGCCAAATTCTTACGCTGGATCCTTCTCATCTAGGGAAACTGACACTTCTTGCTTTTGAAGTTACTTTTGTTTGGACGGAAACTTAAAAATCTGTCTTATTTTATTTATTCCCCAGCCCACCTTGAGGGTGTGACTATAATATGCTAGGTAGGGCCTTTTGGATTTGCTTCTACGGTCCTGCGCACTTCCATTGGGCGGTTTAATACTGCGTTGTGTAGTTTGACCTACCGGCCAGTAGGTGGCACTTGTGGGTAAGAGCCGGCTGGGTAAAAGCAGTTACTTTTTTTTGGTACTTGATACTTGTTTGCTGTGAGGTGCTCTCTGTTGTTTCATGTGATGGGCTGGGCAGTCCCGTTCGGGGTGAAGAGGGGACACACATGAGTAGAGCTGGGCCACCTGGCTTGCCCATGAATACTCCAATGAAGAGCACAAGCACCAGACTTAAAGGGGTGTCCATGGGGCCTCCTGGTTAAATTCACTGCAGTCTTTGCTGGGGTTGAAGGGGCTGCACCAACTCCATGCCCTAGAGAGGCAAGAATGTGATCTGTTTATCACACTTCTGTCCTGGGGCTTGTGACTCTCAGTTCAGAGGCACACCCTTGTCCATCTGTCTCCAGGCCACAGTGCAGCTGAAAGCTGTGGGAAGTGCTTGACCCTCGGCTCTCTGTGGGAATGGTTTTGGGGCAGAACCTTTTTGTTCCACCCAATAAAGACAGCTTTGTGGCTCACCTGTTCTTCAACACAGTAATGTTGCTACTTTGTGTAGAGAAGGAAAGTATACCTTTCAGGATGTGCGGCTGGGTGTTAGCTGTGGTAGAGTTGGCTGGTTGGGTTGACCGACCTCTGGCCCTGGGTAGAGTGGTCAGGTGTCAGTGGTGTTAAACTGGACTAGGTAATTCCCCAGCTCCCAAGTTTCTAACTTATGGAACACTTTCTTTTCCTTTTTTTTTTTTTTGTTTATGGAGTTTTACTCTGTCACCCAGGCTGGAGTGCAGTCACACAATCTCTGCTTACTGCAACCTCCGCCCCCTGGGTTCTAGCAATTCTCCTGCCTCAGACTCCTGAGCAGCTGATACAGTCATGCACCACAATACCTGGCTAATTTTTGCATTTTTAGTAGAGAAAGGATTTTGCCAAATTGGCCAGGCTAGTCTCAAACTCCTGACTTCAAGTGATCCTCCTGCCTCAGCTTCCTGAAATGTTGGGATTACAGGTGTGAGCCACCACACCCGACCTTGTGGAGCACTTTCTGTGTGCCTTGTTGCACCAGCCTTGTTTTTATTCCCACTGTGACTCTGAGGTAGATATTATGATCCCCATTTGGTCAATGAGGGGAAGGAATAAAGGACACTGATGAGTTCAAGGTGTTGTCATCCTGGATGAAAGAGGGTGTGGATGAATGGAACAGAAGTTAACCTAGGAGGGAAATATTTTCTGTTGGAAAGTAGTAGATATCACCCTCAAACATAAAAGCTATTTGTGAGGTTAATTTTCTGAAGTGATATAGTTAAACTACTTACAGATATTTAACCATATGAATGAATTAAAGTTTTTCATTATATTTATTTAATTTAGCACTCTTTATTGAAAGCTACTGGTGTCTGTGTTCTATCAGCAGAGAAAACATTATTGAATTGTTATTTAAAATGTTAATTTGGTGGTTCTTTAATTTTTCACCTTGCTACTCAAAAATCTGATTTGATGCTAAGCAAATGCCTGCTCTTTTGTTTTAATTCTGAAAGCAGAGTTTAAATAATTACTTTCCTCATACTTCATCATTCTTCTTTTGTCAATGACTTAGTTTATAATTATATTTAAAATGTTCTTTGTTTTAGTTAAAATTATTTTCACAGTTTGATGCTCATTTTTTATAATGAGTTTTTAAAAGTATTTCGCATTTTCTTGGGCTTTGCTTTAATTGACATAATTTTCAAGTTCTACCATTTCCCTTTGAACCTTTGAAAATCTTTTTTTCTTTTAAAATTCTTGCTGTCATTTTTGCCAGTCTCTGACCTACACTGCTGGTCACTTTTAGAATATACAGTTACTCTATTAGAAAAATTATATGGCTGTGTATTGTGACACTTACTTTTCTTTAAACTAACATGCATTCCATAAATTTTATGTTTAAGTATACAAATCTAGGTAATTATTTTATTTTGCCTTTTTACTGCTATTAATTCCTCCAATGTTTTGATGCCAAGAAAACTGGTGAAAATATATAGAGGCGTAGCCCTTGGAGACCTTGATTTTTCAAGAACTTCAAAGTTTGGTATACATGTAGAAAAATAGTGTATAAGCAAAATAACATGGGGTTGTGATGGACATTGCAGTTCTTCTTTAATTTTATAGGATTGCTTATTCTCTAGGATGTTTAAAAGTACAAGAAAACTTTACGGTATTCAATTTTTAGAAAAAAATCTTTACTGCTATTTAAATTTTTATTCCTCTTTAAAGCTATTTCTAGCACATACGATGAACTTGATTTTGATTCACTTTTATTTTTCTTAAAAATTTTATTTTTTTACCTGTGTGAAATATATATATATACACACACACAGACACACACATACACACAGACATTTCTGTGAAAATCATGTTATTAGTTAGTCAAGTTCTCATATTCTTTATTCCAGCTAAACTTTCAGCTACCTATAAATCTCATGCTTTATATTCGAAGTTAAGGTAACCAATTATTTAAACATGTAATTCTCAACAGATCAAAGATTTCGCCTTTGATTGGCAGCCAGTCTAAAGCTCTACCTTACATTTGATTCTTTTAAGCCTCCAGGAGGGTGTTTGATCCTTTTCTAAGTCCTCTGCTCTCTTTTGCCCTCATGCCACTCATCTCCTTATAAAATCCTGCATTTCGTTATTAGCTTTACACAGACCCACAAATGGCTGTTTTCTCTTACTAAGTTTCCCTAGGCTCTTTAGCTAAAATGGAGTTCTATTTTATAGAAGTGGATTTCAACTCTTACTATTACTATTGCTTTTACTCATTGCTTCAATTTCCTCATCACTAGATATTCTTTGAATTTCCTTTAATTTGACCTCTTAACTCATGAATTCGCCAAAGCTATACTTCCAAATGTGACTAATAATAATTTCTTGTTAAAGTCCTAAAGCTTTTACTCTGTTCTTGTCTTTCTTTCACTCTTGATTACTTTGGATATTTTTAAAAGTCTCTCTTCATTTGTTATATATATAATAATGTAATTATTAGATTTAATTTTTAGAAGATTTAATTTTAGAAGACCCTAGAGAATGGTCGATACTTTATGCCATCTCTTTGAGATACATCTGTTAAACTTAAAGAAAATCATGTATATTTTTTGATCTCTTAGGCCAATTGTGAATATTTCAAGGTATAGCTGATCCTTCTACACTTCTGTTTTCCAGGATTGGAAAAGTAAAGGATAATTGTAATCACCTTTACAGTCCTAATGTTCTATGCCTTCTTTATTTTTGTTTTCATAAAGCCTAATGAACGTATCCACTAGGATGACCCACTGCCATCTTAAAGCAAACCAGAATTTACTAGCTCCTTCCTATTTCTAAGCTACTTGTCTTACTTGTATATGTATGTTCCTTGAAGAAATCTTCGTGATTAAGGAGACACTATAAATTGTTTCACCATAATGAGCAAAGTCTGATAGAGTAGTCACTAGTAATGTGTGGCTACTGAACACTTGAAATGTCACTGGTGTTTAATTTCACTGGTTTCTTTTTTATTTCTAAAGTTGGCCACTTAAACATTTTAAATTGCATATATGGCTCACATTTTATTTGTGTTGAACATTATTGGTATAGATTATGCCACAGTCATAATCGCAAAACCTTAGTAACTCATACCTACAGATATTTATTCTCCCTGATACTCCATGTCTATTCCAGGTTGGCTGAAAGTTCTGCTCTATATCTCCTTACTCGTGAACCCAAGTTGATGGAGCAACCATATTCTAAAGACTGCCAGCAGTGGGATAGAAGGAAAGAGAACTCTGGGGATCTTGCATTAAAAATGAAATGCCATGTTCTCCAACTGATTCATTTCACATGCGTATTCATAATTCACTGACCAGAATAACTCCCATGGTCCTTTCCTGTAGTTATTTAGAAATGCTATTTTGGCAATCATACCATTATTTTTTATAGCATAATGTAATTATTAGATTTAATGTTTAGAACAATCTTACATTCTTTTCAATTTCTGATTAAAGCTTAGTTATTATTGGATAACCCACACAAAACTATTATACTTCAATTTATATCAGAAAATTTGTAAAAGCAAACATTGAAAGGTGTACTTATCCTCTTTATTTACAGATTGTTTTCTTCATAATTTTTGTCAAATTAAAGGACTTTTTATGCTTCAGAATTATACAGAGATGTATGCCCAGTTTAACAGAGACTTTATAGCAGTTAACACTGTTATAAGCTGTAATGACTAGTAAAACACAGAAAATAATTGAGTTATTTATGACTCTGTAACTATAGAGGCTACTCCCTGTTCCCTGAGACATGACTGGTTTTAGGATCACTTGATTCTTCTGGAAAATAAAGCTCATAATCTTATTTATTCAACTTCTCCCATGGTTCTCTCAGAGAAAGGTTGTGAAATCCTGTATGATAGACCCACTCTCCATGAAAATGAATGACCAAACCACACTTTTGACACAATCATCATGAAAGATCCTTGAGATACAATTACGTATAGAAGCAAGGATGATCATGTAGAAAGGTTTTGGGGCTGGACCTGGTGGCACATGCCTATAATCCCAGCACTTTGAGAGGTTGAGGCAGGCAGCTCACTTGAGCTCAGAAGTTCGAGATCAGCCTGGCACACATGGCAAAACCCCGTCTGTACTAAAAATACAAAAATTAACCGGACCTGGTGGTGCGTGCCTATATCTCAGCTACTCGGGAGGCTGAGGTGGGAGGATTGCTTGAGCCAAGGAGGTGGAGGCTGCAGTGAGCTGATAGTGCCACTGCACTCCAGTATGGGTGACAGAGTGAGACCCTGACTCAAAAAAAGAAAAGAAAGGCTTTGGAACATGGGCTTTTTAGCAAGAAAACATCTTCATGCTACCATTTGCTAAGTGACTTTAATCAAATTAATTAAGCATATTCAGTCTTATTCCTAATCAGGAAAATGGGAATAATGCTTCCCTTCTAGGGTTATTATGTGTCTAACAGTCTTCTGGCACACATTAATTCCACAGCAAATGCTAGCTATTATAAAATAACTATAATGTAGCTTCATATCCTAATTGGTGGCCACATAAACAACATATTACTTTTCAGACAGATTATTTTACAAAAGAAGTGTCCTCATTATTAATTTCTTCTTGATAGTATTTTCACCTTATTTTGAAATTATACATTCAGTTTGCCCTTGTACTCTGATTCTTGATGTACCTTTTACTATATATTATCAAAATCATTAGGTTGCCCTTCGTTTAAATCATTAGGGTCTTTTTTTCAAACTGGCCCCCGGCTGGGTCTCTGTCTTCAATCATTTCTTCCTGTCTCCCTTACTCCCATAGCACTTTGCTTATGCCGCTTTCATGACAATTTTTACATATGCCCTTAAACTATACTCTTGTATACATGAATTATTGCTCTCTAAATCTTACGCTCTTTAGGGCAGGAGCTGTTATAGCAAGAATCAACTAAAATGAATGGAAAACCTGTTCCGTACTAAGTTTTCTAATTTCTTTATCTCAATTTAAACGTCTAAAGGACACAAAGAGGTGGGAAATTAAGGTTAAGACAGTAATTACCCAACCTCACGCCAATAGGAAGTGGCAGAGCCAGGATTCAAATCCAAGTTGGCTTCTGTCTAAAACTTAAGATTTAGGTTGGTTTCCACATTTCGTTTCCCCAAACCTGCCCAACTCTGATGGAACACTCTACCCCCGGCAACATTCAACATAATGCCTTGATTCATGCTTTAAATTGACTAAGGAATAAATTCAAATTTCCTTTACGATTATTACTTTTATTAGTAAGCAGCTGTTATGTTCTTTGCAAACACTGAAGGGAACAAAAGCACTAATAACTTACAGAGGATAATACCACTCTCCCCCAATCACAGGGCATGCTTAGAGTGCCTGTTTCAAAAACACATACAATTTAACAGAATAATAATGGGTAGATTAAAAATATAGAGTAAAGGAAAATAAGAGTAGAAAAAACACAGATATTTCAGGCATATGGTTAGTCCTCAAGGAAAGAAATCAGAAGACTCCAGGCAGTGAGTTGGAGAAGACGTCAGATTTGATGTTCATCTTTTTTTATACCAAAGTAAAGTGGAAATACAGTGAGCTATAAAATACAGTGTTCCTAATATGGAAAAAACTGTTTGCTCAAGGAACTTTGTTAACATATGAGGGCACTTGGAGTTGTGAAAAGTATCCTACATTAAATACAACATTACTTTTTCCATGGCTACGTGCTAAGTTTTGCTTTGTGATGCAGCAGCGTAACAGAACTCACTTACTAAGTAGTGTGTATTCTGTCTCTCAGCCAAACACACGTATTATTCCCTGCTATATTCAGATATCAGATCGTAAGTGGCAGGACTATAGATAGTGCTTTGAGCATTAGTAATACATAAAAAAAGAAGAAGAACATGCAAGGAGAATTGTATCCAGGCTGCTCAGATTATCAGGCACCACATCTAGAGTGAGAGGATCAAACTAGTGTAAACAGTGACCACAAGATGCTGACTCACTTTTGATGAACAAGACCCACTTTAATAATGGTTTTATACATTTTTAATAGTTGGCTTATATTTCAATACGGTTTATTCAGTAACCATTGCAAGCCTTTGGTTTTCCGTTGTCAAATAAGTAGGAAAAACAGGTCAAATGGTCATAATACTTTTTACTCCAAAATAGGGCACATTACTTAAATACAGGCAAGGGCATGCGCAGATGAGTTTTGACAGAACTGAGAACACATTCACTGTCATCAAGTCAACTTTCACTGTCTGAGACATATTACCACAGTCATGTGATAAAACAAAAGAGAAACCTAGGTTTCAGAAGTTTTACATAGCAAGGCACAACATCAGGGAGTGGTCCCCCATAAGGTTAGAAAATGTAAACCAAGTTGCCTCTTGGATTGTGTTTTTCGGTGGGTGGGAGCCTTAGAAAACTTGAATGGCTTAGGGAATCCTTTTCTAATGATTCCTCTCTTCCCCTTCTGATATCTGTGAGGATGGGAAGCTGACAACTGGTCCAGCTGATGTCTCACCAACTACTGAGTTCTTCCGAGAGGTGATCAGGCATAACTCTAAGGATTCTGCTACCTCTTAGTCACAGTCTCTTCTGGAGATGGTTAATCTTCCCTGCTAATGAGGATTTAATTCTATTTTAATTGTGATATGAGTTTTCTTTGTCTTCCTCCTGGCTTCCATTTTATTGCCTTTGTTCACTGAGAGTTGATTGTTCATCAATATCTGGGGGAAAAATGAAAATTATCTTTTCCATTTTGACGAGTAAATAGTAAGATATTAAGGCAGTGTTATCAATTGTGTTTAAGGACTATCTAAATTCAATGTCTTCGTGTACTTGTTAACATGCAAACATGGCCTCTACTACAGACTCACTGAAGTTGGAGAACCAGTACCTTATATAAACTAGCATAACAAAAAAAGTAATTCCTACTTTATCTTAATCATTGCTTTACTCTGGTATAACAGTGTTGAATAATAGCTAACTGTCTTTTCATGATGTATTAGTCAGAGCTCTCCAGATAGTGAAAGTCAACAGTAGGGGGATACGTGTGTGTGTGTGTGTGCGTGTTTGTGTGTGTGTGTGTGTGTGTGTGTGTGTGTGTGTTTAAAGAGAGAGAGAGATAATTGGTTCATATGATTATGGAGGCTGACATGTCTTAACATCTGAAGTCAGCAAGTTAGAGACTCAGGAGAACTACTGTTATAATCTGTTTGAGTCCAAAGGCCTGAGGAACAAGAGAGCCAGTGGTGTAGTTTCCAGTCTGAGTTTGAGGCCAAAAGCAATGGAAGATCAGTGTCCTAGTTTGAAGGCGGGCACAAGGAGTGAACTCTCCGTTGCTCAACATTTGCTCTTCTCTTCAGGCCTACAGTGGATTGGATGAGACCCATGTACATTGGAGAAGGTGATCTGTTTTACTGAATCCACCAATTCACTGTTAATCTCGCCCAGAAACACTCTCAAAGACACACCCAAAAAATGTTTAACCAAATATCTAGATACCTCGTGGCTCAGACAGGTTAACAAATAAAATTAATGATCACAAATCCACGTGTTGTCAGCTTGACATCCAGATGTATCTCCTGAAATCATACTTAATCTCCAAATAAAAACAATAAGTAGGTTATAATTCCAA
Organism: Alouatta palliata; assembly: GCA_004027835.1. Lineage (NCBI taxonomy): Eukaryota > Metazoa > Chordata > Mammalia > Primates > Atelidae > Alouatta > Alouatta palliata. The sequence continues at coordinate 33,985 of PVKV010013140.1, read as the reverse complement.
CTAAATATTATACAAGTCTCCTGCACACAACTGAGAATACACTAATTCCTTCTACAGAAAAGGAGGTAAAGTCCTTGAGTGATGTTTACTTTTCTCCTTGATATTCCCTAACTTAAATACTGTGATATAAAGTCAGTACATCTTATGTTACATGATAAGAAGGGAAGGAAAAAGCAAAAATATTTACTTAGTGTGTGTGTGTGCATGTGTGTGTGTATATGTATACATAAATATATTTATAACAAAATAAGGAAGAAATACTCATAACAATTACAACCCTAATTTCTGTAACTGGTTACATAGTTGTAGCTGGTATTTATGGCTACTTTCTTCTACTCTGCATTCTGAATTCCCTTTGCCTTCACCAAGCACCTCAGCTAGTTATGGTTCTTTACTGGTGGAGTGACTCAAACTTTCATTCCTGAAGGGTCTGGACCATTTGTAGTGCTACTTGCATTGAGGTGGTGTACTTTTTCATTGACTTTAGGCACAGGAAGTAGTAATATTAAGAGATGCCCTAAAGGATCTCCTATATTTCAGACATCCTCTTTCTTACCGCCATTGTGAAGTTGCATTCCAGTTTTCCCTTGGTAGATTTCCCAGGATCAGTCAGCACAACTAGCACAGTAAATCCCTTCTTTGTCTGTTGATTCAAAGGCATAAAGAGTTCAAAGTGGCTGTGTGGCAGTATTAACTTCCAGGTCAATGGAATAATTGTATCTCCTAGTGGAAGCATTTCTTTCCCTGAAACTAAGACTTGTAGGCCAACAGAGGTAAAAGTTGTGGAAACAGGAAGCAAAATGTTGTTAGTGGTGTAACAGTGACTGGGACCACTTCTGTTTCCACCCTTGATTCCTGAACCCATGAATCCTGGGAGAAACAGCACCGTATATTGGATGCTGATTCAGACCATACACAGCCTTCTGGAGAGCCTTGCCCCATCCCCGCAAGGTGTTGCCAGCTAGCTGTCATTGTAAGGAACTCTTTAGAAGACCATTCCATTATTCTATGAAACCTGCTGCTTTAGGCTGGTGGGAAACATGTAAAACTAGTGAATTCCCTGAGCCTGGGCTCATTGCTGCACTTCTTTTGCTGTGAGGAGCAGAGGCAGTGCTGTATAGAATCTCATAACAGTGAGTAAGGCATTTTGTAAGTCATCAGATCATAGCTTTGGTGGAAACATTGTGTGCAGAGAAGGCAAGTGTATATCTAGGGTAAATAAGTATTTTGATAAGGACAAAATACAGTCTCTTCCATAATGGAAGCAGTGTAATACACTTAACCTACCACTAGGTAACTGGCTGGTCACTTGTGGGAATGGTGTCATGCCAGGGACTCGTAGTTGGTCTCTGCTGCTGGGAGGTTAGGCTGTCAGTGATGGCTGTAGCCAGTTGGCCTTGGTGAGTGGAAGTCTATATGTGAAGCCCATGTATAACCTTTAACCCTGGGTAACTGTGGAAAGAAGCTGTCTGGAATCCACAGAATAGGTCATGCTATTCACTAAATTATTAAAATGTTCCTCTGCTAGGATCACCCTTGGGTGAACATTCACATGGAGCACAGATATCTTCATGTTTTTTGCTCATTCAGAAAGTCCTATCCACAAACGTCTTCCCCAAATTTCCTTGTCATCATTTTTTCCAATCATGTTTCTTCTAAGTCTCTAACCATCTGGACAAACCATCAGCCACAGCCCATGAATTAGTACATAATCACACGTCTGATCATACCTCTTCACAAGAAAAGTGAACAATGAGATGAACTGTCTGAAGTTCTGCCCACTGGGAAGATTTCCTTCACCACTGTCTTTCAAGGGTATCCCAGAGAGGTCTTGTAGTGCTGCGTTTGTCCACTTCTGGGTGGTGCCTGAATATTGTGCAGAATATCTGTAAATCATACCTAGGTCTTTTCTTCCTCTGTCATCTAATAGTAGGAAACTCCCCATTAGGCCGTAGATGCTGGTTGGGAGAAATAAGGCAGTGTAGTAGGAGTGGGGATGTGTGCATTTGGGTCACCTCTTTATGAAACTCGCTTGTGCTTTCCGGAGCTGTTTGGGCTCCCTCGTGTATCTATATATCTATATATAAATATATCTCTCTGTATATCTCTCTATATATAACTTCTACTGGATGATAGAGTACTGCTGTGCAGGGCCCAACTTTATAGTTTAGTGGGCTAGCTAAGACCCAGTTTATGATGGGCAGCTCAGACCACCTGGTAATTTGGTGGCTTATGGTTAAGTGTTCAATTTCTACGAAGGCCCAGTAGCAGGCAACAACTGTTTCCCAAAAGAAGGGTAGTCATCTGCGGAGAATGTCAAGGCTTTACTCCCAAATCCTAAAAGCCTGTGCTGAGATTCCCTTATAGGGACCTTTTCCAAAGACTCCAACCAGCATCCCTGTCTGCCACTGCCACTTCAAGTGCTGTTGGATATGCTAGGTCACACGGTTCATGTGGCAGAGCAGCTTGCACAGCCGCCTGGATCTGCTACAGCGCCTTCTCTTTTGCTGGGCCCCACTCAAAACTAGCAGCTTTTCAGGTCACTCAGTAAATGGGCCAGAGTAACACATCCAAATGAGGAATATGTTGACTCCAGAATCCAGAGGCCCACTATGTGTTTTGCCTCTTTTGTGGTCACAGGAGGGGCCAGATGCAACAACTTCGCCTTCAGAAAAAGAAGGTAGTGCAGTATGCATTGCCTCTTAAACTCTCCACCTGGAAGTGACACATGTCATTTTCAATAACAAGTCTTTGGCAGTGGCGCCTTTCATGGGTCCACGCAATCTTAAGCAGGGCCAGGAAGTGCAGCCCTGCCAAGTTCTCGGGGGCAGAGAACAGGGAATGTTTGGTAAACGGAGCTTATGACTGCAAGTTCTATTGAAAGCAAGTGTTTTTGTTGTCAAACTCCTCCCTCCTCTTAGACAGTTCTCCCTAGTGACAACTACTTCTGCTTCTGTGTTTAGCTCCTCTGATGCATATTTTAGCGTGATATGTTGACACATTTTTTTTCTAAATCAATTTATATGTTATGTATCGATTTTTGGTATAACACTGAAAGGTTTAGTTCCATTCACACCATCAACCTTTTGTCTGCTCCTGGCACCGAACCGTTTCTTCTACTATCATGCTTTCTTAGGAAGTTAATTAAAGATGTACTTGGGTAAAAAAAAAAAAAAAGAGGATGTACCAAGGAGGATAAATACGTAAACACAGTGACATGCAATCCCACTATGATAGCTACACTGCTGACCTAGATAGAGGACAGTGGATGGAACACCCTAGGAAATAGTATATAGGGAATCTATAAGATACAAAGAATGTTTTACATCTTGCACTAAAGAGACAACATTATAAAGGCATTTATAGAGGGCCAAAAAGGAGAATTCATTCTAAATTGACACTAAAACTATTTTCCTTATAGAGGGATGGGGGCTACTGAATATACGGGGGATGAAATATAAATCCTAGTGTATGACTGAAGGTTGCAACAAACTGCATTTGTGTCATTATTGTAATAATACCATTTATTAGGTTTGAAAGTTTGGAACTAATCCTTATAAACCTAAGGGTGTACTTAAGGCTTAATGTCTTGGGTAGTGCAAAAAGAACGTGAAGAGAGGGAGTAGGAACATTAATATCATTTCTTGTTCTATAAAATGGGGATTCAGTGCATGTTGTCTGGGATTCATGAAATTCAGAATGAAAGGTTTAGCTATGCTGTTTGAAATTGTAAAGGCACCAATTGGGGAACTGAAGATAGTGATATAATTATTTGTAGGTAGGGAGATTAACTTAGTGAGAAAGGAAACAAAAGTGGTAAACGTTCTGATTCTTTGCCTATCTAAAAATGTCTTTATTCAGCCTTCATATTCAATTACATAGAAATCATTTTTGTAGTGCATTGCTTTGAAAGTTTTGTCTCAGCCGGGCGCGGTGGCTCACGCCTGTAATCCCAGCGCTTTGGGAGGCCGAGGCGGGTGGATCACGAGGTCAAGAGATCGAGACCATCCTGGTCAACATGGTGAAACCCTGTCTCTACTAAAAATACAAAAATTAGCCGGGCATGGTGGCACGTGCCTGTAGTCCCAGCTACTCGGGAGGCTGAGGCAGGAGAATTGCTTGAACCCAGGAGGTGGAGGTTGTGGTGAGCCGAGATCACGCCATTGCACTCCAGCCTGGGTAAGAAGAGTGAAACTCCGTCTCAAAAAAAAAAAAAGTTTTGTCTCATTTGTGTTTATACATCTAAGGTTCCTGGAATCTAGTTTGATTCCTGTTTACTTCATTGGTGAGATTTGTTTCTCTTTAAAAATATTTGTTATGTCACCTTTGAGCTTGATGTTAATTTTTACAAGGTGTATGTAAATGTGGATTTTTTTCATTATTTTTGCTGGGCATTTGATGGACCCTATCAACCAAAAAGCTAAATCCCTTACTTAGGGAAATTATCTTCTAATATTTCTTTGATAATTTTCTGCTGCCTACACCTTTCATCTTCTTCTCTTGTATTAAACTGTGATTTATCAGTTACTGGAACCTCTCTTGTTTGATCCTCTGCATTAAATATTTTCTCTTACTTACTTTATATTTTTAATATAATTGGTTTATTTTAAAATTATTTTATAAAATTTTAACTTTATTTCTTCTTTTTAAGTTTTATTTTGAAAAAAAATCATTTCCCTTTTCTAAGAGCCCTGTCTTGTTCTTGTATGGCTCCATTTTTGTTGAATCCTTTTTGTTTTATGTATGCAGACCCTGCAGATCTCTAAATATACAAGGGGAGACTTTTAAAAAGTTGTGTTCTATTCATTTAAGGGTGTTTTCATCTCTTTGGAAGTTAACTTTTCTATTTGCTTAGTTAGGGCTTCCTCCTTCTCATTCCTGTTGCTTGATTTCCTCAAATATTCACTAATTATTGATCACCTTTTATGGCTAGAAATGAGGTAAATAAACATTACATAGATATAAACAGATTTGATTATCTTTTATGGTAAACAGGCAAGAAGCTAACCCTTATGCTGGGGGACTGTAAATGTAAGACGTTTAAGTTTCTTCTTACATTTTCTTTTTAACCTAGTATAAGTGGTGCACTGGGTACTTTACAGTATCAGGACTTCTCTTTAGAGGCTTGCATTCTAACTCCTATCTCATCTCCCAAGTCTGGTATTATTTATATATAGTTGTCTTTTATATTTAAAGATGATTTTGCTGTAGTTGACAGTTATACTCTGAAGTGATTGAAAATACATGCCACATGCCTATTGTTCTTTCAATTCTCCTTTCATCTAAATAGTTGTAGCTGGTGTGATTTGTCTCTAGAATTCTGAGTATTTATTTCCTCTTACTTTCCTACCCCATCATGTCCAGGTTCCATGTCTTCAACTTTTAATTCACAGTAGGTGGTGTAGCAGAATGTACTGAAGAAAATTTAGTGTTTACTTACAGCATTTTATCTAGCTCTTTTGTTACCCTGCCTTTGCACAACTCAGATGAGCATATGATGTAGCTTAATTTTGTTTGATTTCAGGACCATATTACTGATTTTTTTCTTGTATGCTAAAATATAAGAAAACTATGTCTTTGAATCAGAAATCTTCCTACAGAAATGTTACTTTTATAGCTTTCAGCTAATTTCACAACATATGTTCTGATTTCCTTCCTTGTGTATTAGCATAGCACCTAACAGTGTTCTATAAAAATAGTAAAATTGGATGTATTGCTACTGAATCTATCACTTGGATGTCGGGTTTCCCTAACATAACTTAGTAAAGAACTTTGAGCTTTTTCAAGATAATCTTTCATTCCCAGCATTATTCTGCCTTTTTAAAGCAATACGTAAACTCCTGATATTTTCTCATGTGCATATCCACTAGGTAAGGCAGTTCTTGAATAAATGTATTGAAGATTTTTGATGATTCCAACAGTGTCCACTGAGAGAAAAGTTTACCAGAAGATACCAAGCATAGTCTAATATTGTGTTCTGAAGCATGACTAAAAGAGAGTGGATAAAGCCAAATATTATAAGTGAAATTCTTGTATTTCAAGAATAACCAATGAACCCTAGATTTTTAAAAAACATGACTGAAAGAGAATGTATAAAGCCAGATACTATAAGTGAAATTCTTGTATTTCATGAGTAACCTAAGAACCCTAGATTTTTTAAAAATAAAACTTCTATAGGATTGATAATAATTCTTTTTATATATGCAATTTAAAATATTTATTGAGCTCTAAATCTGTGCTAGTCACTATAGTAGAAGATAGAAAGAAAATGGTATAGAAATAGACACAAGCATTGAACTCATGAAGCTTAGAGACAAGTAATGAGAGAATTGTAATACAAGATAAGTACAACAAAATATTATTTGTTATGAAACATAGATGAGTGACAGTAAATCAAGGTTTAAGTAGAGGGATAGAAGTCAGGGAAGACTTTTTATTGGGAATAATATCTTAGGTTAAATCTAAGTGATATATAGAAGCCAGGCATCTAAGAGGTCAAAGATAATTGTTTCAGAGAAAACTCCTATGGAAAATTCTGAAGTATGGATAGAAACATGGTATAATTGAGGAACAGAATGATGTTCTCAGTGACCGGAGTGTTATGTTGAATTGTGGGTAAGAGTGGAATAAGGTGGTAAAACATAATAGCATACCAACTCATCATAAAAATATTGGCTTTTTCCTAAAAAAAAAAAAATAGGAAGCCCTTATTTCATTTTAAGTAGTAAAGTACCGTGTGTGTGTGTGTGTGTGTGTGTGTGTGTGTGTGTGTGAGAGAGAGAGAGAGAGAGAGTGAGAAAGAGAATTACTTTGGCTGCTGTGTGGAGAATAGTTTACAGAGAAGCAGCATAGAACGCAGAAAGAAGATTATGTATTTATTTAAGACATAAGGATGTGGCAGTGATGACAGAGAAAAGTAGATGTCATAGAATAGGTAGGTTCTAGTAATTGATTGCCTACCATGAATGGGGAAAAGGACTCAATAAACATCCTAATTCTAGCTTGGCAACTATGTATCCATATAGTGGCTACCAGTTCCATTCCCTGAAAATGGTACTATGAGGAAAGGATTGGATTTGAAAAAAAGTCTCTTGAGACCAGTTTCAGATACACTGAGTTTGAATTATCTGTGGGATACTCAAATAGAAATATGTAGTCATTATAAGAAAGACCGGGTTAAAAAAAATAAGTTAAAAAAAGATTTGGCCTAGATATACAGATTTGGAATTTTTAGTACATAGGTGGCAAATTAAGTCACAGAGTTCATAATATAATCCAGAGAGAGACTATAGGATGAAAAGAAAAAGGGCCTAGAAGAGAAAACTAAGGAACCTCAACATTAAAGACATGGGAAATGAAAAAGTCCCTAGAGTTAGAAAGAACAGCAGGGAGGGGTATCACAAAAACCAGGAAGAGAAATTGTTGCAAGAGGTAGGGTGTAAATAACCAAAAATTTGAAATTATACTTTTGGGTCAATATATGATAAAAGATAAATGTTGTCTATTATAATTAACTGTAAGGTCATTGATAATTCTGCAAAGTTGTGTGTGTGTGTGTGTGTGTGTGTGTGTATGTGTGTGTACGTGTTTTTCTTGTTTTTTGAGACAGAGTTTTGCTCTTGTTGCCCAGGCTGGAGTGCAATGGTGCGATCTTGGCTCACTACAACCTCCACCTCCCAGATTCAAGCGATTCTCCTGCCTTAGCCTCCCCAGTAGCTGGGATTATAGGCATGTGCCACCATGCCCAGCTAATTCTGTATTTTTAGTAGAGATGGGGTTTCACCATGTTGGTCAGGCTGGTCTCGAATTCCTGACCTCAGGTGATCCACCTGCCTTGGCCTCTCAAAGTGTTGGGATTACAGGCATGAGCGACTGTGCCTGGCCCTCTGCAAAGTTTTTATTATAAAAGATGAATTGAAGCCACAGAGGTAATGTAAAGGCAGAAATAGAAACAAATATACATTTCAGAAGACCTACAACGTTAACAAAGTATGTGGAAATACATTTTCTTTAAAGCTTTGTCAGGAGAGAATATAGATTATGCTAGGTTGATAAACAGATTAATTTTTTTAAAAAAATCTGAAGGTAATGGTCCCACCATCCCATTACTAGATACATACTCAAAGAATTGTAAATCATTCTACTATAAAGACACATGCACACATGTGTTTATTGTAGCACTGTTCACAACAGCAAAAACTTGGAACCAACCCAAATGCCTATCAATGATAGACTGGATAAAGAAAATGTGGCACATATACACCATGGAATACTATGCAGCCATAAAAAAAGATGAGTTCATGTCGTTTGCAGGGACATGGATGAAGCTGGAACCATCATTCTCAACAAACTAACACAGGAACAGAAAACCAAGCACTGCATGTTCTCACTCATAAGTGGGAGTTGAACAGTGAGAACACATGGACACAGGGAGGGGAACATCACACACCAGGGCCTGTTGCGGGGTCGGGGGTAAGGGAGAGATAGCATTAGGAGAAATACCAAATGTAGATGACGGGTTGATGGGTGCAGCAAACCACCATGGCATGTCTATTCCTATGAAACAAACCTCCATGTTCTGCACATGTATCGCAGAACTTAAAGTATAATAAAAAAAATTTGAAATGGTATTGATCAAAGATATGAAGCGATGATGGAGAGGAGTTCAAGTATATGTAACATAAGAAATATGTCAGCATAATACTGATAGGGTGGAGGTATTATGGTTGGATTTATGCAGACATTTAGAAATATACCACTGCATTCTATTCTTTGTGAAACAGTGAAACCCCTAGCACTTGCAATTTTCTTAATCAGCACTATTCTTTATACCATGTATGATATACATATGTAAATTTTTTAACTATACCATGAACCATCTATATTAATCACTTTAATTGTCATGTTTTGTCTATTGAGGTCCCTGATGTACATCCAATCCCTAAAATACTGTCTGGATGTGTGAGGTGGACAATATATATTTCTCAAATGAACAAAAGTCTATTGGAGAAGTGCTGTTAAATAAAAATATATTGGTTAAATGAAAAAAAAATCTGAGGCTTTCTCATAGGAGTAACAAAAAAGAAAAATGCATATAGATTGTATTCCACTAGATCTGAGGTCTCTGAATTTTTCCAGGATATAGTTCTAATATCCCACTGTATTTCCTCTCACTGTTATGCATAGGTATGATAAGCCTTGGAAGTTGGGTGATGCTATTAAATTCATGCATTATTGTTCAACTGATAATGAAATGGTAACAACTGTCAAGAATCATTCCTTTACACAGGCTTTTACTTATACACATGAAGTTGAGCAGTATCCACCATTCTTCTATATCTTGGATGAAAAAGAAAATGATTAAATATCTTATGTTCTTTAATATAATGAGAAATACTATTTCCTTGCAAATATTATTTATAACTTAGAAAGTAATATGTGCATATGCATAAAAAAGCAATGAGTACAAAATTAAACCGTATAAAATAAAAATGTGCCCTCTTACTGTAAGTCCCTTGCTTACTCCCTGGAGGAACTCGTTTTTTTCAGAATTGTCCCATGATTCTGTAAGTAAGATATTCATTTTGGAGATACTCCACTTTGGAGTACTCGTTAATTAAACTTGGGACTAGAAACTTGCATTATTTAAATTATTCTTGGGTACAATTGCTATCTTTTTTCTCGTGACTACTTCAGCGAATATTGGTCTGGATCTCCCCAAATCTTGTTTTCATACCACAGACCACCATCAACTGTCATTTGAGTTGTCTATCATTATGACCTGTAGTTTTGTAAATCTTTTATTCACTCAACAGGATTATAGCTCATACTTTGAAAGAAGTACTTCATCCTAATTAGTTCCACAGGTGCCTTTTCTTTAAAGAGGAAATAATTTCCACACTGTCTCCAGAAGAATGTTTTCGGGTCATTATCCCTTTGATAAATGAACATGGTGCAGAGCCTGGGTTTCCCTGAAGGGTCTCTGCAATGCACAAAAATGCTGTGTTGTAACTTTTGATCCATGATTGCCCTGATTTTCTCAATTTATCCACTATTATATCCAGATATGCAGTCCCAGATCTCCAATGAACTACACTGATGTTTCTTTGTTGATTTTATGTACTTATTTTTCCTCAAGTCGCTACTAAACATAAGTTCTTCTCTTCACACTTGGTATTATGTGTCAGCTTTCAGAGAATTAGATTGTTTATGGCATTGGGATGATAATAAAGTACTTAGAGACAATGGATTAGTGGTTTGAATTCTTCCTAGGCTATCAGCAATCAGAAGTTGTTAGTACTCTCTTGGGGTCCATATACAATGAAGGTGATCTGTTAACAATTCTGGGCCAGCAGGAAGTAATACAATTTCTATAACAGAGAGCAGGAACAGAAGTCTTGATAAGGAGGCCAGATGTCTCCTCTTAATCGTTTGTAAGAACAAAACCTGAACGTGTTTTAATTTTTTTTCCTCAAGCACTATCCTGGGAGTAGTGCTAAGGGGTTTCATTCCTTCCCCACAATCATTTTCTCCCACTATAGTAACTTATTGGTTAATTTACTTACTCACTTACTTCTTTCTCTAACACTCAAAAGTTCAAAAAGTTCATTGAGATTGTCTCTATTTTACTTATTCTAAACCAGTGCCTATCAAAATCAAACACCTTTGGTCCTTCACTTACCATTCGCAGCCACCTTGTTAATCACTGCTTCTCTGGACCTCATAGTTTACTGCCTTTTTAGCAGCTGTAATTCTATTGTCCTTCTCTAAAATTAACTTCTGGTCAATATATCAAAGCAGCTTTGACAACGTTTGACCAAGGCAGACTAAGATACAAAAACAGACATAAAATGATTCTGAAATGCTTCCTATAGCTCAGCCAGACTTTTAGATCGTGTATGCCTTACTACAATGAAAAGGTGAAGGAGAAAGCATGAGGAAACTAGAGTAAACTGGGAACTCTGCTTGGAACCCAGAGTGATACCGGCACCTAGGTTTTTTTTTTTTTTTGTAGATCATGTGATGCTTCTGTAGTGGTTATGGAAGCAGTGTGATCCACCTGTAGAATTAATTGGCATCAGTGAGTTTTAAGACAACTTTCTGAAGGAAAATACAGTATGTGATTTTAGGTTGGTAATGAAGACTGAATTTTTATATTATTGAAACAACTTGAAACTGTTTTGATCAAGGCTTGTAGAAAGAAATATATGTATTTTATATTAGAATCTAGTGAACACAAACACACTAACACGTGTATGTGAAAGTATATATGTATATATATATGAAAGTGTATTTATTTGTATATGAATATAACTTGAAACGGAGGTTCTATTAAATGATTCTAACTTTGCTATGTGTAATGTCCTCTGACATATCCTAGTATTTATTCTACATTCTACCATTAAAAAATAACTCAATCTGGTCACATACCATTAGATCTATTTCATGCTTGCTTATATACTGCAGTTTGAAAAACATTGTTCTATTGTTACTCCTTAAGAATTGTGGATATGTATTTCTATATTATGTCATTTTTACCATAATTGCTTTAATTTCAAAAAAATATTTGTGTTAAAACATGTTTATACATTTGTTTTTTAACTACTGAAAAAATGATGGTGAACAAACATATTCACCATCATTGTGGAATGAAATAGTTTGTAACTATTCCCTTTTCACACAACTAGATAATAAATCCAGATAAATTATATGCTTGAGAGTACCAAGATTTCTTTTTTCACTCATACTTAATCTGTTTTCTACGTAAATGAAAGGTAGCTTCCTAGAGTGTTCTTACAATGTATTTACAAGTTCTAAATATTCTTTAGTGAAAATCAGAATATTTCTTTTTTATTCTTTTTGTTTTTATTTAATGTTTAATTTTTGTGGCTACATACATTATATATGTATGGGACACATGAGATGTAGAAAACATTTCACATTTTGATTAAGCAAGGTGATTAGATTTATTTCACCTGTATGCCTACTTTACTATAGTTTCAGTGTTGCCATGCAGATTTTTCCATTTATTGTTCCATACTCATGTGTTAATTAAAAAAAAAGGTACCTCTCATTTTATAACCAAATTTACCTTCTCCCTGAATAAAAACAAGGCTTACTCTCTATTAGATTAATTTATTTACAGGAGGGATGCTAAATCATGCAATACTTGTAAAAATTATTTGAAGCAGTTTTTTATATGCTCATATTACTGGCCGAAGATGACCATGCATATTTCTGAACCAAATTTAGATAGCAGACAGCATTAACCCTTAGGATTTGAAGGACAAGCCAGTCCTGTATAAGCTATTGAGGATTTCTTCTATGTACAAGTCATCCGGCATTGCTCAACTCTATTATGGAAGTCAGTCATTAAGTCTCTCCTAAAAGCTAACCTTTTCCAGTGAACCAATATCGGTGACATAACCTTATCTTCTACTTCGGTGATGAATTCCACAGGTCATTGGCATATGATGGTTTTCAAAATGTAGAAGATCATGAGGAGATTATGAGGATCTGTGTCAACTGACACTCTGAAAGCTGTAAAAGTGTCATGAATCCTATTGTTGGTTCAGTCAAGGCTTCATTTTTAATATCTCAGTTGAAGGTCTTCATGCTGCCTACCTGCCATACGATATGGCAGTTTGTTGTAAATTTTTCTTTAGCAATCTTGTGGACTTCTGTCAAGGGAAATGTGAATGCAAATTATATTTAGATAATTAAAGTGAGTAGCATTTTGTTTCAATAAATATGTGCAGAGAGATAGAACAAAAATTAGCTATAATGTTCTCCTCTTCTCTTGATTAGATAACGGGACACAATACATGCCATGTTTTGATGAATAGCATGTTTAGGCACACATGCGTGTTGTGAAGGAAGGATCATCTGCTGTTATTATATCCTGCATCAATCTTCACAAAGAACTCATTTCAAGGAAAGCAGGAGGGTAAAGGAAAGAACTTACATGAATTCATCAATAAGAATTATGTTAGCTATTTATCTTACATTTTTCTTTAACACGTGGGAGCTCTTGATAATAAGTATACTTTCTAAGACTGCTGAAAAAATAGCATTTGTTAAATATTTGGAAAATGCATGTTTACAAACCACATTTGTAACCTGCAATGTCTTTTTGAGACCATTACGCAGCTACTTACTGAAGTTAATTTTACTAACTTAGGCATTAATGGTACACTAGTGCCTTAAACAGCAGACTGCAAACTAGGATACTATTCAGAAACATCTTAGACATTAAGAGGCTCTGATTCATTAAAATATACAACAAAATCTATTCACTTTTGGCTATATTGCATAAGGGATACATTTTTATTTAAATATTCTTCCAATTTTTCTCCCTATACACATGACAGCTTGTCTTTTCTCATCTTAAACATTTTTACAGATCTAATCAGATTTCTACCTTTACTGCATTATCACCTTGAGAATGCTCATTCTTGTTCTTCTAATCACTTCTACTCTTGTCTCACCTTCATTGGTATCTTTAGCAGTGGAGAAGTCACAGGTTAAGTTCGACTGGAGTTATGGAAATAAGGTGAGGTGATTCTTCACAGAAATTAGAAAAATCTTAGTGATAAATAGTGTAATTTTCAGGATCTTGCCAAAAGTTTTTCCAAATAACAAGGAAAAATAGAAGGAGTTGAAATTAAAGATCATCATATTTTAGAAAACAAACCACAAAACTAAACCAGTTCAGTGCATAAGCTTAAGGCAGGAGCTGTTGGTTCTGCTAATATCTGTATTATGGATTCATTAAATTGGTTGTATACTTTTTGCCACTTAGTTAATATGTGAGCTTTAAATAGCTTAAAAGCTGGAGTAATTGTTTCATGTTTTTAATATATTGTGTTTGACATAAATTCTTGTTAATGATCTTTGAGCCTAAGAAGGCTTATATTTATGCCCAGAGGGATGGTTCCATTTTAAAAGATCATTTTGTCTTTTATATGTTCTCTGAACCTACTATGATGGAATCCCTCAATTTTAAGGATTATTATAATTACTTGCTTCAAGAGAAAACCTTTTATGAAGTAATAAGAAGTTCCTTTCAAAGGCAGGCAGGGGTTGCATTGTGATCTTGGTACCAAAATCGTCTGGCTCCATACTCTAGCTTACCCATTTACTACTCATGTGACCCCCACCCAAGCTACTTCACATTTCTGGACTTACGTTTTTTTCACTCATGTAATGGTATAAATTATGCCTACTTTTTCAGAATTCTGTAAGCCTGACTGACACCAGTACTTTACATGAGGTGGACATTCAATAAATAGTTGTGGTAGTTACTATTACGTTTCCTAGGCACCTATTAGTAAAGAGTAGGAAACTAAGTAAAGGAAATATGTCCGAAGTGATAGAATATACTCTTTGTAAGCCATTCAGGAGATGACTAATGTTAAAAATGGATGATTTCCTTTTTTGAGAAAATTACTTCTTTCCATATTGAAATAGACTTATTCCAGAATAGTCAGACTATTACACATGAGAAAATTTCTGCAGTATTTGTGTCTAATCCCCTGGAGGAGAAATTTATTTTCACCTTCATGAAAATATGGAGAAATCTTTTTGATGGTCATAGTGAGAGCTGGTCACCAGGGAGGAAAGTCGGCCTATGGAAATCACTCTCAATTAACAAGTAGCAGGTCAGAAGAAGTTATGGTGTTTTTTTTTAATTGCATTTTAAGTTTTGGGGTACATGTGAAGAACATGCAAGATTGTTGCATAGGTACACACATGGCCATTAGAGAAATGCAAATCAAAACTACATTGACATACCATCTCACGCCAGTTAGAATGGCGATCATTAAAAAATCTGGAGACAACATAAGCTGGTGGTTTAATTACAGCACAAGTTTTGAGCAATTATTGGCTCTAATTATGCAAAAATAATTTGAGAGTTTTTTTTTAAGCTCAAAGCATCTATGCATCAGATAATAATTGTTAGCAATGGAGACCTATATGATTGCCTCTAATTTTTCCTACAGATTTGAAGTTGTTGCTTTAAATAGCACTGTTGCAGGACTTTTCCCTAATTCAGCTGAAAATGGGATTCTTGATCCACAGCCACAAAAATTTAGGCTTGCAGATGATTTGAAGGGTGAGAATAATGGGATTTATTGGGCAAAAAGGAATAAAGGGGGGAAAAGGACTCTCTGCAAGGCCAGAGTTCCTGCTAGTGTAGGCTTCCCACCTCTCAGATTGAATTCCAGTTTCCATATAGGAAGAGGAGAGGAACCAGGCTCCTCCTTGCTGCAGACAGCATGAACTTCTTGAGGCTCCACCCTGGCGTGCAGGCCAGTTGCAGTTTTGCCAGGGAGCCCTTCCCACCTAGCTGTCTCAGCATCATTTGTTTATACATGTGTGTTACTGTTAATGTTTTGTCCTACTTACATGTTTATATAACACATAGTAGTGTGGAAAAACATGCTATATTTTTGAAACTTGAAATCTGTATGAGAAATTCTATTTAGATTCTGTTACTCAAAATATGATCCATGGACCAGCGACATAAAATCTTGCTAAAAATGTATGCTCTCTGTCCCTGCCTCAGAACTATTAAAAGAAGTACGATGTTTTAGTAAAATTCCCAGGTAATTCAATGCACATTAAAATTTACAGGGCGTTTGGTTAGATCACAAAGCTATTCCTTTGGAGCTCCTCGTGC
This sequence comes from Alouatta palliata, assembly GCA_004027835.1. Classification (NCBI taxonomy): domain Eukaryota; kingdom Metazoa; phylum Chordata; class Mammalia; order Primates; family Atelidae; genus Alouatta; species Alouatta palliata. The sequence goes on along the minus strand of PVKV010013140.1, from coordinate 18,303 downwards.
CTCCAAATTGTAAATACTTGGAGAACTGGCCTTGAAAATCCAAATTCGCAAAGTGATGGGATCACTATAGTTAACTAGTACCTTAAGAACTAAATCTAGACAAAAGGAGAACTAATTGCCTGTGGATATGAGCAAAAAGGAAATTATATTATTTACTGAGCCTGATCCGAAGACCTAAGGAAACATCAAAAAGAGGCTCTAAATATATGAAGATTGTCCACTAGAATAGTAATGGAAATTACTCCCTATAAACCCAGAGAGAATTACTAGGATCAACAAATAGAATTCACAGGAAGAGAGATTTTGGTGCCAGATAATTGAACTATGTATACATGCAGTGCTTTTCCTCACAAATGGCATCTATTTACCTCCTTTCTTCAAGCCAAGTTTTACCCAGTTATCTGTCATGGGCTCTGTTGAAAGAGCCTCATAAGTAAGAGGTTTGAACTGAAAGATTACAGAAGAATGACCTCAGAGGTCACTTTCAAGTCTGAAATTCTAGGATTTGTCCACTCAGGGAATAACAAATGCCTGTGAATAATTGGATATATGTGACAAGTCAAAAGAGAACTGTTTGAGTGAACATAAGTAATGGTTAGGTTGAACAACTAATAAGAATAATCAGCTACACAACCTGTGCAGATTTAAGAGGCAAATTACATGTTTAGAAAGGCTGACTAACAGAAGGGCTCTTAGCTATTTTGTGAGGACTTGAAAAATCACTCGTTGAGCCCTCTGCTGGCTGATATGTAGGGCACTGATTTTTAGATAGGAAAGGAGACTAAATTTTCCCCCTGGGAATAATGGGTGATATTTGTACATCTAAGAGAAGTGAGAAAGAGCAAGGATATGTTGATTAAGACGTGGCTTATGAGAACTGCAACTTGTTTGACTCTTGGACATTTGTTTTTGATAATCTTTGTAATAGCAGTTGATTCAATGGCCGCCATATGGTGACAGCAGCAAATAATTTTTATTTTTTAATGTTTGAATCAACTTTATTTTCAAAATCTATGTGGGGAATTATAATTCTATAAAGCTTCCAAACAGTATAATTAATAAAGTACTAGTGGTTTCCTAAACTAAAAATAAAGAGGATGCAGAATTACTTTAGAAGAGAAACAAAGTTTCTTCATGTGATTCTGTATATTTAGAAATAGGTTTATTTTAAGACTAAATCAACAGTGAAGGTTAAGTTACTATCATTTCTAGAATGTAGTGGTAAGAGAGAGAATCCAGTGTATGGTAATAAAAAATACCTACTGTAGAATATTTCCATCATCCCCAAATGAAATATATTATCATCCCTCAAAGTTCCCCTTATTGTGCTTTTCTTTCAGTCAACTTCTAACACCTCCACAACCTAGAAGACTATCTGACTTTAATTAGTTTTGCTTGTTCTAGAACTTCAGTAGGAATGAATTGTGTTCGGCTTCTCTGGATCTGAAAAGTTCACCCAGGTTGAGTTTATCACCAGTTTGTTCCTTTTTATTGATGAATAATATTCCACAATTTGTTTATCACTTCCCATGGTGATGGACATTTAGCTTGTTTTCAGTTTTTGGTTTCTATGAAGAAAGCTGCTATGAATTTTTAATTCTGTCGTGTAACTATCTAGGAGTGGAATTTCTGGTACTTAGGGTAAATGTATAACTACAAAAAAACTCTCCAACTGTTTTTTTTATAACAATTTTAGGTTCATTTATTATGAAAAAGTTATACATTCCTACAAGTACTGTATGTATGAGAGCTCAAATTGCTCCATTATCTTGGTAATATTTGGTATTTTTAGGCTTTTTTGTTTTAACCGTTCCAGGGGATGAAAAATTTTATCTCATTGTGGTTTTTAACTTGCATTACCTTAATGACTAAAGATGTTGAACACCTTTCTGTCTTGACCATTTATTTGTCTTCTTTAATGTCTGTAATGAGTTATCTTTTCAAATTTTTGCCCATTTTTAATAGAGCTGTTTACCTATGTATTGTTGATTTCTTAATATATTAGAAGTTCTTTATCAGATGAAGACAATTTCATTAGTGTTGGTTTGCAAGATATATTTTGAAACCATAAATGGGTATAAAATTTTGGAAGTTTTTTTTCCTCCCAGATGGTTATATGACTTTTATCTTTTAACTGATGAATTATATTGAATGCTTTTTTAATGTTAAGCCTCCCTTGAATTACTAAATAACAATAGAATCTTTCTTATGTTTTTCCATCCATTTGCTAATATTTTAGTAGGACTGATGTGTCTAATCTTAGGAGGACTGATGTGTCTAATCTCATTTATCTATTTTTTTTACATTTTCCTTGTCAGGTTTCTTTTTTTTTTTTTTTTTTTTTCTGTTTTTGAGACTGGGTCTCACTCTGTAACCCAGCCTGAAGTGCAGTGGTACAATTATGGCTCACTATAGCTTCGAAGTCCCTAGGCTCAGGTAATCCTCCTATCTCAGTCTGCCAAATAACTGGGAATACAGGTGTGCGCTACCACATCCAGCTAATTTATATATATAGATATTTTGTAGAGATGGAGTTTTGCCATGTTGCCCAGATTGGCCTCAAATTCTTAGACTCAATCGATCACCCACCTTGGCCTCTCAAAGTGCTGGGATTACAGGCGTGAGCCACTGCTCCCAGCTTCTTGTCAAGTTTTGATATCAGAATTATAGAGCTCATAAAATGAATTGAGAAGTGTTCTATACTCTTCTATTAGCTGAAAATGCTTTTAGAAGATTGACATTATTTATTCCTTGAATGTTTGAAAACTCAACAATGAAGCCTCCAGCCTATTTTAGGAAGTTTGTTTTAGGAAGATTTTAATCATTGATTCAATTTTTAAAATAGAGATGAAGCTGTCAGATTTTTTCTCAATCACTTTTGATAAATTACGTATTAACAGTTTGCTTCATCTAAGTTGTGACTTTATTCACCTGAAGTCCATAATATTTACATATTTTATTTGTATTCTCTGAAAGTTTTTTTTGATCTTTTCTTTTTCATTCATGACATGGCTAATTTGTGTTTTCTTATTTCCCTTCATCAGTCTTCCTAAGTGTGTTTTGATGCTATTGATCTCTACCTAAAAGAAATTTTTGGTTTTGTTGGATTTTTAAAGATTGTTTCGCTGTGTACAAACACACATTCCTTGGCTATATTTGCTCGTCTTTTTCTAACTTATTGATTCTAGCTGTCAGTTTCTCTCAAAGCACTGCTTTAGCTGCAAATCACAGATTTCAATATTGTATACTTTTATTATCATTTAGTTAAAATATTTTTAAAATTACTTTATAATTTCTTCTTCTTTGTCTATTTTGTTTTTAGGAGGGTGTTTTTAATTTCCAAATATATGGATGTGTTTTTATTTAAAGATTTTTTTTTGGCTGGTTACAGTGGCGCATGCCTATGATCACAGAATTTGGGGACGCTGAAGCAGGAAGATCATTTGAGCCTATTAGTTCAAGACCAGCCTGGGCAACATAATAAGATCCCATCCTACTGTTTAACAATTAGTCCAGCCTGGAGCACGTGCCTGTAATCCTAGCTACTAGGGAGGCTGAGATATAAGGATTGCTTAAGTCTAGGAGGTCAGGGTTGCCTTGAGTTATGATTGCACACTGCACTCCAGCATGGGTGACAGAGTGAGAACCTTTCTTCAAAAAAAAAGAAAAATAGGTTTTTGCTATTGATTTCTAAGTTAAGATTATGGTATATCTTGTTCCATGTGCAGTTATAGTTTTTTTGTGAATACATATGTATATATATATATATATATATATATATATTTGTGGATATTTATATATAATTATAAACATCCATTAGGTTGATAGGTTTATTCAGATTTTCTGTAGGCATACTGATTTTTTTTTTTTTGTCTACATTCTGTCAGTCACTGAGAAAGTAGTGATAAATTTTCCAGCCATAATTCTGGATGCATTTACTCTCCCTGAAATAAAGTTTGATGCTTATTTATTAGGTATCTACATTTTTAGTTGTTATGTCTTCTTGATAAATGGACCTTTTTATAATTATGAAATGTTACTTTTATCCCTAATAAAACTGTGTTTTCAAGCCCGCTTTTTTTTTCTTTTCTTTTCTTTTTTTTTTTTTAATAGTCTTGTAAGCCCTGGAAAAACCAGATCTCTTGTAATTAGGGTTTGTATGGCACCTGAGTTTCAATCTTTTTATTGTTAAACAATTTCTGTCTTTATATTTGAAGTGTGTCTCTTATGCACAGCATATGATTTATCTCATCTTTTTTTCTCATTTTCAAATCTTGTCTTTATTTAATCCACTTACATTTAATATAATTATTTATAAGATTGTGTTGAAGTCTATTTTCTTCTATTGTTTTCTCTTTGCCTTGTCTGACTTTCTTGATTCTGTTGTTTCTCTATGCTCTTTAAACAATTGAATGTATTTAAGCCTTCTGTTTTATACCTTATATTAACTTTTTATCTGAACCCCTTTATTGGTGCTTGCTATAGAAATTACAGCATAAATTCTTAACTCATCACAGTCTACCTTGAATTAACATTTTACTGCTTCACATATAATACTAGCACCCCTCTCCACATATTTTATGCTGTTGCTGTCATTTATTTCTGTATTAGTAACCTCATGACACTTTGTTATTATTTTTCTTTAAATATTCAATTGTCTATTAAGCAAATTAAAGATAAAAAGGTATTTTATATTTACACATATAGTTACCACATTTTCTGTAGATTCAAATTTCTACCTGGCATCAGTTCCTCTTGAAGAGCTTCCTTTGGCATTTTTCTTGTAATTGATATTGGTAGCATCGATTTTTTTCACTTTTGTTAATATATAAATGTCTTTAGAGTTTATTTTTTGAAGTTTCTTTGCTGTCTGTGTAATTTTGGATTAACAGATATTCTTTTTAGCCCCTTTCACCACCTTAAAGATACAGTTTCATTGTCTTCTTACTTGTATTATTTCTGATAGAATATCAGTTGTTATTTTCTAAATATTATTTTCCTAATTGAAATGTCATTTTTTCACTGATTGCTTTTTAAGATTTTCTATATACCATTGGTTTGCATTACTTTGAATTTATATCCCTAAATGTGATTTTCTTTGTATTCATTCTACTGTGGTTTGTTGACTTTCTTACGTCTGTAAATACATATTTTTCATCTAATGGGAAGCATCCAGTCATTATTTCTTCATTTGCCTCCCCGAACCCCTATCCTGTATATCCTCTCCTCCTGGATTGCAAATACTTACATACTAAAGTCGTTAATATCATTTTACAGGCACTAAACTCTTTTATTTTTTGACAGTGTTTTTTCTTTGCTTCAGTTTGAATAATTTTTATTGACCCGCCTCCAAGTTTACTTACTTTTCTACAGTAACTACCCCATTCAGTTCATCTAGTGAATTATTTTTAGATGGTTTTTTAGAGTTTCTATTTCTCTTTTGAAACAGTCTGTCTCTTCATTGATTATATCCATTTCCCCTTGGTAGTTGAAAAACATAGTTATAATGGTTATTTTGAAGTTTATGTCTATTCTGTCACCTGTGTCATTTGTGGGTCTGCTTCAATTCACTGTATTTTTAACTTGGATATGGTCACATTTTCTTGCTTCTTCATATATCTGATAATTTTTTTATCCTGATTATTATGTATAATAAAAAAGTGAATATTGTAGTAAAGGTTTTGTTTGATTTTTGTTGTTCTTTTTCCAGGTAGGTAAGCTCTTTTCTCTTCCTAGTGGTTAAGATATAGGAATCCTGTCAGAATTTTTTGGTTGAGTAGATCTGATATGGCACATATATTATTAAATTAAATTCACCTGTGATTAGATGTACCCGCTACCATCAGTATTGTCTCTACCTTTTTTATTTTGGTTTTTGGAAGTTGAAAGTCATTGGGCTGCAGTTTCAGATATTTGGTTTATCTTTCGATTCATCTCTAGTAAAGCCTCAAAATCAAAGATGCTGGGAATACACCATGATTTCTCTCAATTTTCAGCCCCTATTCCACTGCTTGTTTCTTGGCAAAATTCATTAGGCAAGAATTGATGGCCCAAACATTTGTTCTAGCATATGAGTCTCTTTCTGATGTACTGAAGGCTATAAAACATTGCAGAAAAAATACTCTAATGGTTTGATTTTTTGTTTAATGGTGTGACAAACAAAAAGTTGGAGAAGTGGGGCTCTAGATGATCAGCACAGTTAAGGTGTTTTTTTTTTTGTTTTTGTTTTTTTAAAGATGGTAGGGAAGCGTGAAGACGTTTTAGACAGCAAGAATAACGTGAGTCAAAAAATAAAGGAGAGCCATTGAAATGCATGTTCAAGGAATGAAAGGCAGCGCATTTTGACCAGGTGCCAGAGAATTGTGTATGTGTGTGCATGAATGTGTGTCTTGTCTGTGAGGAATGCTGCAAGTGAACTTAATTCAACTACTAAAGACAATGGTAACTGTATATAACACTTTGAACTTTGCAAAGCACATTTATATGTCACCTTACTCATCTTACCAACAGCGATCTTCACTGATCATTCCGTAGTCTCCTTGGTTGGTATTCTTCTTCATCTCAACATTTAAGATTCAACATTCAACTGATCAGAGGTTCAATTACTGGGTCTCATCTTACCTGTTTTGGTTTACTTCCTTCAGCCTCCCAGCTGAAAATGCCATCCGTGAGCCACAGTTTTCCAGAGTCATGTCTGTATTCCAGAAAGCTCTTTTGAAAATCAGATTTGTAGATAAGGACACAAGAACTTTCTTTTGGCTATCTCCACCAAGATGTCTAATAAAACTGACCTACCACGTCCAAGGCTGAACTATTTATCTCTCAACAACTCTCCCACCCACACACATACACACAAAGACTATTCCCCCTGCAGCCTTCTCTGCCCGAGATGATAGGGATTCCACTTTTTGAATCAGTCAGGCTTATGCTATAAACTGTTGTGGTAGTACAAAAGCCTAATTCCAACCTGGGTCATCTGAGGACATGAGCTGGCCTGTAGCTTTACAGTCATCAAATACTGAATAAAGAGAACACCATGTGCTTGCTTATAGTTATTGTTCAGTAAAAATTTACAAACATAAGAATATTCATAATGTGCATGCACTTGCTAGTTAATAGACATCAGCTGGGCCTTTGAGTGTTGCCCCATTCTCACCTGAGCAAATCAGAATAAACCGCTATATCTGTTGAAAAAGCTAAAGAAAATTAAGTATAGGTAACTCGGACCTGAAAGCCAAGGAATGATTTACGTTTATCTGCCATAAAGAGAAGTAGTAAAGTTGAATTTATTGCTGAAAATGTAAGAAAGCAACAACTTTATGTAATTGCAGACCTGCCAGCATTACGAGGACTCCTGATTCTCTTTGATCTGCTTGTATGTGTTCTCTCTCAAACAGATTTACATTTTACTGACATCTTTTAAAATGTGATAAAATTCTGCAACAAAGTCACAGACCTTAGAGTCATCCTTGGGTCATTTTTTTTCCTCATACCCTCGTATATTCTTATAAATCTTTTGGGATTTTCCTTTAATATATATAAGAATCCTATCCTTTCCTCACCACCTCCACTACATCCACCCCAGTTCAAGCCATCAGCATCTTCCATTTGAATTTCTGCAATAGGCTTCTTGCTCCTCTTCCTGTTTCCATTTGTGTCCCTCTACAACCATTTTCTGCACAGTAGCCAAATTGAATTTTTACAAAAAAAAAAAAAAAAAAAAAATCTGCTCAAATTCCTGCAAGGGGTTCCAATTTCTGTCTGGATAATAGCCAAGATCCCTACAAAGGCAATGAGGCCCTGCCTGATCTGGCTCTTACTACCTGCCAGTGTCATCTTTTGTCTGGCTTCCCTCCTCTCTCTGCTGTAGCCACACCGGTTTCTTTGTTGCTCTGTGAACATACCAGTTAAAGTCCTGCCTTAGGGCCTCTGACTCACTATTCCATCTGCCTGGAATGTTTTTCTACTCAAAAGAAGTTAGCTTTCTCATCACACCTTCCACCTTTTGTAGGCATAGGTTTCTGTTAAATGCTTCCATATTTTCCTCTCCACTCTTTATAGACCTGAATGAAGGGAAGATACAAAGATAAAAGATCAGTAACAAAGAATGCATATTTTTATTTATCCACCTTTGGAAGACATTAAGTAAAACCATACTACTGAGGAATGAATGTTTAAGTGGATCAGAATTTGTTACTCACTGTGTAAAATATTATGAGTCCTCATCGATATTTCCAGTTCTTTTCATGGATTACACTTCCATGTGCTCTTAAAATTTGACTGCCACCATACAACCTGACCATATGAGAAGATGTTAAGAGATCTTCTGACTGAGCACTTAAGATCCAGTGTAGAAACTTCCATGCCCTTTTCCCCTTTATGAACTCTGAACTCATGAGGAAAGAGCAACCTCCGAAGATAGGTTAACTTTCATTACTCTGAACCCTGAGTTACTGTGAGAACCAAGATCCCTAATGAATCATGATGGGCATATTGCATACACAGGGAATCAATCATTGTTGCCACAAACAACAGGAACTTTAAAATTGTTATTATAGCCTAACCTAACTTGTCTTAAATTATATACTGCTCAATTCTTTCCTTATGTTGTACCAGGGTTGTCTCCCGTGAAGAGATCAATTCATAAGGAAAATGCATTATTTCATTCAGTGAATGATTATTAACCACCTCAATTTACTGGACACTGAGAATATAGTGATAAGCAAAAGCTCCTGTCTTCTTGGAGCTTACAGTCTGTAAGTTGAAGTTTTGTTGAGCAGAGGGAATGTTGAGGCTAACATCTTGCTGAAAGGGAAACTCAGCCCAGGATGATAAGGATGAGCGACACAAGGAGTGCAGGGCAAAGTTAGAGAGGATGCCAGTCTGGTCGGATGCAGAGTATAAGGTTGGGAAGAAGCAAAGGACCATCAGAAGTCAGTCCTAGGAAATCGGCCTTATGAGAATGAGGACAGCCAGGTGAAAATACAAGACAGTAGTCACTTCCAGGCACCTTGAATAGACCAAATATAGTGAAACAGGCTGCCTTACAGATGGGGAATGAAGTGACTGTGAAGGCTAAAGCAGATACTGTGCAGTGAAGCAGCCTGGGATTGAGAAGAGTAGGATTGCCTGGAAGTGGAACAGAAGTGACCAGTGTTTAGAAGTTGAGCAGCAAAGTGTTTTCCAAACCTTACTAAATCCCAAGATCTATGCTGTTGAATTCCTATTTAGTCTACTCCACTTAAGCCAGAAAAAGAGCTAGAGTGCATTCAGAAAGCTAGATATCTACTTCTAATAATTATGATGAGCGTAGGGGAGGGGATGGTAAGAATTAAAAAATGGCATGAGAACATTGGCAGTTCTCCAGAGATGTAGGTTTACATTGCATAGGAAAATAGAGGAAAACCAAAGATAACTCTCACCACATAGAAAGAAACTGCAGCTCCAGACATGGGTCTTTAAATTCCTAGTTATGTGTATTACCACATAAGGGTAAACTGATTTATACTACCACCGAGGTGCTTTGAAAGACAGAAAAATTCTGAGACCTGACAATTTTTAGTTGAGCAGAATTAATTGGAATGAAGATGAAGCAGATATTAGAATAAAAATTTTATTATGACCATGGATGGATGTATTGAAGAGCGTTTCCTTTGTATGAAAGAAAACAATACCAATTAAAGCTGTTTAGGTATATGAAAATTCAGAGGATTAAACCGATTTTTCCATTAATTGTAAATAGAGATTTAATCCCTTACTGTGTTCATCCTTGAAATTAAAATCCAGCAAAATTATTTCTAGAGGAAGCAGAGAGGATGAGCATAGTAGGATTAGATAAAGACTGGTCTATAAAGAGTGAGATATTGTGGGGAGTTATAAGCCTGTAATTTTTATACAGCAGGACATTATTATTTCAAATTAACCTAAAAAGAGCTTGAAAATATTCACGACTATATCTGGTTAGTAACTGGGTTAACTGATCCATACATTTCATGCATCATGGTTTCAGTGGGAAATAACTTCAGGAAGGAGTTGGAAGCTACAGACCTGAGCTGCTTCTCTAGGCTTTAAATGTTAGGCATTATTCTTGACCTTCCTTAACCTCAACTTCAACAGCATTCAGACAAATTGGTTAATTATATGGGCTAATAGGTCACCCAAATATGTGTAATTGGACCAGTTGTATGCAAATTAAGACGATGATTGGAGAATTAAATAATACTTGCAAAATTGGATGATTTAGTAATACCCATTAATAAAATTCTGTGAAATTATTAAATTTGGATTCTTTCTAAATATTCTCACTCTCTGCCCCATCTTATTTCATTAATGCTTACTTATCCTCCACACTTAGTCTTTCTCAAGTACTTTTCCAAACTCCCTCTCTATCCTCACCCTGCACACGATTAAACGTTCCCTTAACTGTATGCTATTTATCTTTGCTTCAGCATTTCTCATGTTGACTAATACATATTTATTTTTGTGTACATCTTCACTCTTAAGACTGAAAATCCTTTAAAAATGCCCTGTGTATTGTGCACCTCTTTATCTTTAGCACTTGGTAGAATGCCTTTACATAGGATGTCTTCAAATTTGTACTGAGTCAAAAAGGGTAGAGCAAATGTAGATAACTGAAATTTTTCTCTATTTTTGAACACTTTAGAAAAGGAGATTTATCCTCTATAAGTTCAATGTATAATGAATTATTCTTTTATCAAATGGTACCATGAGATGACACTAACGTAGACTAAACAACTGGAAATGGGTTTCCTTCTGTGCCCTTGTGGGACTTCATTTTCCCCTTTATCTTTATTTATTAAAAAAGAATAGCACCTATTCTCCTTAAAATACCTGTTTCTCTTGTTAACTTTAACCTTGGTAGTCAAGAGAGTTGAATTATTCTATGTGTGTGTATATAAATTCTGAGAACTGTAAAACGCATACATGTAAGTTTCTATTACTGCATTAACATGGTCACCTTCTAAAAAATAAGATAAATTAGAGAGTGCAGATTCATCAGGTTGAGGAACCCTCATTTGACGTTAGGATTGAATGTATGACTCATACATACATTTTAACATTAATTGGATGTGGTTAATAATACTCTTAACCCATGTAAAGTTGAGATATTGATGGAAAAAATGAAAAATTGTGTTGCTTTTTAGTTCTTAAAAGTCTGTTTTACTAGCTTTATTAAATATATGGAAATAAGGAATATACACACTCATTCAAAAAATGTCAATTTTTATGTGTTCCTTCAAATTTCTGGAATTCAAATGCATGCATATATTTTTATATAATTGAAATTATAGCACAAATTTAATTTTGAATACTTTCTTCACTTACATTGTATGCTGAACATTTTACTATATTTTTATATAATCTAATAGTGTTTATCAAGTATATTAGTATATTCTACCTAAATGTTTCACTATTTCTGGGTGTTTAATTATTCCTGATTTTGCTGCTATAAATTATTGTAAGAAGCATATTTCCACATACAGGTTTTCCTTCTTTGGATTATTCTTTTGGATTCAATTTCTAGAGGAAGGATAATTAAACTGCTGGACTTGATTTACCTCCAGCAAACCCCTAAAGAGGAAAGGGAAAATATTTACCTTCTTAGTAAACAAATCTCTTATTGAACATCAAGACTCTGAAGCTATATTAAACTATTGACAGTAATTTGAATAAATAAATAATGAAAATATTTTTTATTATTCATTTCTTATTTGACAAATAAAAATATATATATTTATGGTGTTACACATGATGTTTAGTAATATGTATACATTGTGCAATGACTAAATCAAATAACGTATGCATTACCTCAAAAAGTAATGATTTGTTTGTAGTGACAAAGTAACACTTAAAATCTACTTTCTTGTACAATGAATTTCTTTTTGAAATCTATTTGAAAGTGCCAGGCTGGCTCTTGCTTGGCTCACTGCATCCTCCGCCTCCTGGGCTCAGGCAATTCTCCTGCCTCAGCCTCCCGAGTAGCTGGTACTACAGGCACTCGCCACTATGCCCAGTTAATTTTTGTATTTTTAGTAAAGAATGGCTTTCACTGTGTTGGCTAGACTGCTCTCAAACTCTTGACCTCTGGTGAATCACCCACCTCGGCCTCAATCCCCAAGTGCTGGGATTACAGGTGTAAGCAACCGTGCCCAGCCTCAATACCCTTCTTAAACTTATTCCTCCTAATTGAAATTTTCCATTCCTTGAGCAACAGTGAATAAAAGTAAGAAACAAACAAAAACAAAACAAATTAGGAAAATAACGTTAACTTCAGAAGAGAAAGGAGTTTCTAGGACTTCTTTCTTCAATACTCAGTGTTTGTTTTCTCAGTGCTTTTCCCCAAGAAAAAAACAATGCTGTAAAACAAGGGAAAGGTATGGTTCTTAAAAAGTGCAGTAAAATTACTCTTCATAAAGATTTTACACTAATAATGTGTTAGTTTATCTTGTCAATTCTAGGAGAACATTGTGCACAATTTGAAAATGTGTTTTATTAGATATAATTTTAGTAAAATTATTATATTAAGTTTTTCTTGAAAGCAGCAGAAGTAAAATAACAGGGACACCTGGGATTGTGAACTCTAATTTATTTACTTATTCCTTCAAAATCTATTATAATACTGGTTCTTTAAGTGAGAGATTTTTCCTTCATCTTTTGGTTTGTGAATTAATCTGCAGTCACATGCATTTGGTGACTCGGGGCTTTTATTAATTATTTTTAAATTTTAATATTAGAGTTCTATCAAAAATCTATACTATATTATAGATATATTTTCAGAGAAGGCTATTTATATTTTCTTGAAACAGTAGTCCCTCAAATCTCCTTAAAAGTAATAGGTTAAATATTTTTAATTTTTTTTTCCTGAAAATTTGTTTTCTCATTATGGCTATTGTTTTTCTATTTATTTGTTTTTCCTTTTCAATGCTTTTTTTCCCAGATGCTTGCTGTTTCTTTTTTCTCTTCAAATTTGTGAATGAAAGATTAGGCTGCTTAATGTAGGTATCTGGCAAGACATGTCTGTCATGGTCCTGGAAGTTTTAAGAGCCAGGAACTGAGATCTGCTGGAGTCCATGACTGTCATTTTCTGACAGTATGATACAGTATAGGCAGCAAGTTTAACTGAGGCCCACTTCTTTGGAATGTATTCTGCACTACTCCACATTCATGCTTTCTCTAAGAAATGAAGATAACATTCATTCATTTATGCATTTCTTTTTTTTTTTTTTTTTAACAAATTCTAGTTGTGATAGTAGATTCAAAATGCTGGGGAGCAAAGGTAGGAATGTAGATAAAACTCTCTCTCCTGAAGAACAATTAATACATTACAAATGTGATCAGAGATAAGGATAAGCATAGTTTGAGTAGACTTAACCCCAACCTAGCTTGGGAGTGGAGGCTATAAGGGGTCAAGAGTGGCAGTGAGGAGTGAAGTAGGATAGATTGTATCTCTGAAGGGCTAATAGAGGCAGTGCTGACTAAAGTAAGAATTCATGGACCTTTGGAAATTAGAAAGGTGGATTGATTAGGAAAGAAGGCATCCAAAAGGAAAGCCTTTCAGATAGAAAGCCAAGTGCAAAGGTGAAATGTTTCAGAGAGAGCATGATGGATTTGAAAAGCCACAAGTAGTGGGGCATGCATAGAGAGGCAATGGGTGGGAAGAGAGATTGCTGGTCGGGAAAGCAAGTGGCCAGCTTGGAGGTGGTAGCTGAAGCTATTCACTCCCATGTGATCTGGGAGACACTGTAACATGGCATTTTGTTAGGAATTCAGAGATCTGAAATCTCTAACTGGGTGAGCTTAACCAAATAACTTAATTTCTGAGGGCTCTGCTTTCTCCTTTGTAAAAGGAGCATAGGATTTTTAACCAGCACCCCAGGAAGCCCTCCAATAGGTGCTAGGTGGGGATGGGAACTTGGTGGCCAGAGCTCTTTGTCCCCTGTCTCCTTGGCTTATACTATATCAGTTTTGTTTTCGACTAAACTATTTGCTTACAAATTGAATTTATTTATTTATTTATTTATTTATTTATTTATTTATTTATGACAGCCTCACTCTGACGTCACAGCTGGAGTGTGGTGGTGCGATCTCGGCTCACTGCAGCCTCCACCTCCCAGGTTCAAGCATTCTCATGCCACAGCCTCTCGAGTAGCTGGGATTACAGGTGTGTGCCACCAAGCCCAGCTAATTTTTTGTATTTTTAGTAGGCACAGGGTTTTACCATGTTGGACAGGCTGGTCCAGAACTCTTGATCTCAAGTAATCCACCCGTCTGAGCCTCCCAAAGTGCTGGAATTACAAGTGTAAGCCCCTATGCCCAGCCTATTTATTTATTATTTTTGGAAAACTGACCTCCACAAAAAATATTTTGAAACCCACAAGACTAACTTATCTGAGGTCTTTCTGTACTCCACACCAGTTTAGGAAAAATAGCAATGTTTACTATTAGAAAGGGCAGTAGACCAAAAGTTCAATGGTCTGATTTTTATGGTTGGTAGACCTCTGTGTGGCCATAGGGAGCCAATTTTCCTTAGTTGATTTTTTTAATTGTAAAAGAGAACAAATATTATCTGCCCTTCTTATTTTGATTTTTTTCCAAAACTGAAATAAAATCAGATATGTTGAAGTGCTTAGTGAATAGTGAGGTATTTTTAAAATAACTGTTATTCTTAAGGAAACTATTACCTATGCCGAAAGGTGTCTCTAGGTATGAGTATCTAATATATAAAAGATGCCCTTGGCATGATGAATCTGGTTATTTAACGGAGGTGTCACACTTATTATGTTACATTTTTCTTGGCTCAAGTTCTCTTACCTAAAAGTGAGATAAAAATCTCTGTACTGGACAATTTTCTCCATAGCTTCCTAGATTTATCAGAATGAATTTTATTAAAAGAAAAATAAATATTAATGATCATTTTAAACTTCATTGGAAAGTGATGGTAACCTTATATCCCAGGATGCTTCCTTGAGTTATTCATTCTGCTTAAGAGCATCCATTAGGCTGGAATATTATGAGTCTTCTTTTCATAGTAGTTTCATTACAAAGCTCAAGATAAGTAGGTTTAGATGTTTGTTTTGTTGTTGGTGGTGGTGGTGATCTTTTAATGGAGCATTTCAAATTCAACAACCCTTTCTCCTATTAATAATACTGACCTTTCTCAATAGTAAAACTTAGGTATGTGTTATGTTAAAAGATCTTCATTTATGCAGTGTGGACAGGGTAAACTATCAAGGTTGAAGGAAATAGATAACTCTGTCTACAAATACTACAGCCACTTCCACATTGCAGATGAGGAAAAAGAATAATTTTTCCCTCTAAGAAGTTATTACTCAGAGGAAATAACATAGTCACCTGGGTTTTTCTGAATGCAAATCCTGTGCACATCTCCATATGCTAGCAGGATCCAGTTTAAGGAGGACTTTACCATTCTACAGAGTCTAAAATATGTCTCTGGATCCCTGTTCTTCACCTAGGATGCATGTAGTAATGATTTGGAAGTGTGACATAGCCCCAGCTCCAGAGATTCTGATTTAATTGTTTTTGAAGGGGGGCACCAAACGTTGGTATTTTTACTTTCTTGCCAAGGGATCCAAGGGATTCTAATGTGCAACCAGAGTGAGAACCACCAATTCTGGTAAAAATTAAGCAGATAAGCAATTTATTCAGATTTGTGTTATAAAAATAGTATTTTGGTGTCAGTGTGAGAAATAGATTGGACAAAGTTAGATGAGGAGGGCAGAGGCCAGTGAGGCTGGCACAACCATGCAGCCATGAACCAATCTGAGTCCATGCCAAGATTTCCCAATATTGCTTGCAATTTCTGGATGAAGAATCTTGTTGTTACCAAGTCCTCTGGGATCTGTTTCCCTGACCTTAGTTGACCCTTCTGCTATCATATTTACTGGTCATTCTCTCCTGGTGCTTCGAGCTACACCTTTCTCTGGTTGCCCTAGCTATGATTTCGAGCCAGTGCCCTTTCCCAGATAAAGAGGGAAACCAAATGTGTTGCTGTGAACGCAGTTTTGAATGGGACATCCTGGTATTTTCTCTCATCTGACCAGTCATTTCAGGAGGATTTTGCTTACAGCTCCCAAGTTTCAGTCTCACCAAGGCTCTCCTCTTGTCCTCCCTTGCCTTAAAACATAGATCAGCTTCACCCATGGAGGAATCACTGTTCTCAGAACAAGGAGACACCTTCATCCTCTGTTTCTCTTCAGAATAGTTAGCAGCATTGGCCCTATGTGAGGCAGGAGAACTAAAGCTACCCCAAGTCCTGCTGTTATTTCTCCCTCATAGAAGAGCTGGAGCGTCCCATCACTAAAAGGTGATGCTGTCTTTTTTGGAAGAACCCGCCCCCCAACTGTCCATTCCATTTATATTAGCTCCCGAACCCTGAAACTATTCCCTCAATATCTGTTCTCTTCAGCTCCGAGCTACCACCCTTCACAATTAGCAGGAGTACAGGAGGCTTGGATTTAAACTTGGATATAATCTCAGTTTAATCCGTTGTTAGTAGCACCAACTCACTTAGTGTTACTGGGTTTCAGTTTTCTGACTTGTAAAAGTAGGAAAAATTATATGTACCCTTCAAACTTGAAAAAACCTATAAACATAAGAATACAATATTGGTACAGAGGATGCATTCAACAAATGAGAGTTGATTTTTTTTTGCTATTATGATTATTAAGTTTGAATGCCTTCAAGTCAGCTGAGAGAGCAAATACGTAAATAAAAATGTTAGTCTTTGTAATGGCTAAATGGGGATACATGTATCTTCATATGTATATTATATATATTAATTATATACATTTAACTCAATACATTTAATATAGAATTATTTATAATATAATTGTACATTATGTATATTATATGTATATTGAAACAAGGGAAATGGAGTGGGAGAGAAGAAAAAAGGGGTAATCAGGGTAGGAAGAAGACAGGCTTTCCTGAGATCTTATTATTTTTATACCATAATTATTATTGTTTTTGTCTGCTATATTTGCTGCCTGGTCTAGTTCTTAATGAATATGGGGAGAGGAAGAATAGACAACAAATTTTTGATTGTGTCGGGATTAAGAGTCAAAAAAAATGAAAATATATTGCCATTATATCATGAAAGTTCATTTAAAATATATGCAGTCGTAATTAGGATTGATGCTAAATTGTAGTTTAATTACTGATTTGTTTTAAATTTAGATTAATTTTGAAGCTTTTATTAAACATACTCTTTTTATAGGGTAAAGTTCTTTGTGAGTCAATTAAATACTGTCAATAAGAAATACCTTTTGATAATATAGTTGATTAATTAAATAGAAATGTTTGTGTAGCAGGGAGTAATGCAAATATACGACCTTGACTTCTCTATTGCAAATGGGGACACAGAGAGAAAATAGATGTTAAACTTTGCCTAAATTGAATATTTGATTTAAAATTTACTATTTAAATATTAAATTCCTTATTAGTAAATAGTTTTTAAAAGCAACATTGAAAATACTAATTCCAAAAACAGTTGATGGTTTTAAATAATTTATTTAAAGTCTGTAATCTAAGGCAGGCTCCTTACTAAAGTGTCTCATTTCTGTTTACCATGAAATTAACATACTTAGTGGACAAGTCCAATTACAAAACAAATTCCTGTAAGAATTTCATGCCTCAAAAAAGGAAAAGAGAAGATAGCATGAGAGAACATATATTGGATACTACAGTAGAATGATTGTTCAACTTTTAAGGGATCTATTCAACTACACCACCATCTAGCCCATATGTCACAATTTTGTCCACCAAAAAATTATGGGTGATTTTTGTAAAAGGCCTGGGATGCAGTTAAGATAAACAATACAAATGACACATTTGATCTGCCACTCCAATAAGACTAAAAAACACACAGAATCTCACTCTGTCACCCAGGCTAGAGTGTAGTGTCACAATCATGGCTCACTACAGCCTCCAACTCATGGGCTTGAATGATCCTCCCGCCTCAGCCACTCAAGTTGTTAGAGCCATAGTCTCACACCACCATGCTTCACTATTTTTTTTTTTTTTATATATACTTTTTATTGCATTTTAGGTTTGGGGGTACATGTTAAGAACATGCAAGATTGTTACATAGGAACACACATGGCAGTGTGATTTGCTGCCTTCCTCCCCATCACCTATATCTGGTATTTCTCCCCATGCTATCCCTCCCCAACTCCCCACCCCCTGCTGTCCCTCCCCTTTTTCCCCCCAACAGACCCCAGTGTGAGATGCTCCCCTCCCTGTGTCCATGTGTTCTCATTGTTC
>PVKV010013139.1:32921-62759 GCA_004027835.1 Alouatta palliata | reverse complement strand
CACTGGCGCATGAAGGTGAAGTCAGGTGGCAGCTACTCCCTCCACAAATAAGAATTCATGCAGCAGCAGTTTACTCCTTAGGAAAACGAAGAGTATTTTTAAGGAGATGGAATCTCCCCAGTGAGGGGCAAGTTTGTAGAGAAGATGAAACTGCAATCCCACCATCACTCAATGAGCCAGAAGCCAATGGCAACTTACTATAACCTGAACTTGCTGTTGGAAAGACCTTTGTGAGGATTAGGAATTAGGTTTAAAAAAATTAAGAACCATATTCAAGCAAAAATAAAACTTTATTTCTGCTTAAACAATAAATAGACCTGAGTTAGTTTTCCAAACCCTTCCTCCTGATTAAATGCACTTAAAAGTGAAAAAAATAAAATAAAATAAAATAAAATACCACAAAATGTATAAACATATGTGTATGATTTAAAGACTAGTGTGCCAATATATTCATCACTCAAATGAGAAAATAGAATATTACTAGTATCTTGGAAGCCCCCATGTGCTTTTCTCCAAGCGTTCTACTGTCTCCAACGTTCTACTGTCACTCTGTTGAGTAATGGTTTAGATGAGAATCACCTGGGGACCCTTTGAACCATATTAATATACTGATGCCAATTCTATTACACATTAGAATGAGGGGCGTCCAGGAATATATGTGTGTATGTGTATAAAGTTTTGATTATAATATGCTAAGGATAAAGCCACTTCACTAAAAAACCTCAAACTATAATGTGCATACAAATCACCTACAAATCCTGTTAAAATGCAGCCCATAAAATCTACCCTCTTAGCAAATTTCCAGTGTACAAGAAAATGTTATTTACTATAGTTCTCATGGTGTATGTTACATCTATAGACTTTTTTATCTTTTGTAACTTTCAACCCTTTGGCCTACATCTCTCATTTCCTTGCCCTCCTTCCACTCCTGGAAACCACCTTTCTACTCTGTTTCTACGTGTTCGACTTTTTAAAAAAGATTTCACCTATGCATGAGATTATGCAGTATTTATCTTTCTGTGCCCAGATTATTTCAATTAGCACGGTGTCTTCCAGGTTTATCTGTTATCTCAAATGTAAGGATCTCCTTTCATTATATGTATAGATTTTAGGTGCTTTTACCACAAAAAAGGAACCTATATGAGATGCTGAATATATTAATTTGCTTGAATGTAGTAATCATTTCACTGTGTGTATTTATATCAAAATGTCAGGTTGTGCACCTTTAATATAAGCAAATTTTTTTCTTTTTTTTTTTTTTTTGAGATGGAGTCTCACTCTTGTTGCCCAGGTTGGAGTAGAATGGCATGATCTTGGCTCACTGTAACCTCCGTCTCTCAGGTTCAAGACATTCTCCTGCCTCAGCCTTCCAAGTAGCTGGGATTACAGGCGTGAGCCACCACGCCCGGCTAATTTTGTATTTTTACTAGAGACGAGGTTTCTCCATGTTGGTCAGGCTGGTCTCAAACTCCTGAACTCAGGTGATTAGCCCTCCTTGGCCTCCCAAAGTGCTGGGATTATGAGTGTGAGCCACCGTGCCTGGCCTCAGCAATTTTTTAAAAGATAAAACAAAATGCAGCCCATGAAGGATTTGCACATCCTTTGATAGGTTTCGTCTTGAGTATTATATTTTTATTATGATTGTAAATGATATGTTTATGTTACAATACATTACAATATTGGTTTTTGTGAATTGATATTATTTAGCAAACATGCTATACAATTTTATAATTATGATAGTTTTTTACAGATTTTCTTTGTAGACAGTTATATCACTTTGCAAATAATGACAATTTTGTTCATTTCTATTCGATTCTTCCATGTTTCTCTCTTTCTCTCGCTCTTCTTTTTTTGTTTTTGCTTTTCTCACTTCATGGTTAGGCTTTCCAAACAATCTTAAAGAGAAAGGGTGATAGAGGATATTCTCGTTGTATTTCTGCTCTTAAAGAGAATGTTTTCAGCATTTCATAATTACTTATGATGTCTTCTCAGAGTTTTTTTTTTTTTTTGAGGATGTCTTTTACAGAGAAAGTCATAAAAGCATAAATGCATAGAATAAAAAACGTAGTTCCAATCAAGAGAATCGACCCAGCCAAAGGTTGGGCCTTTCACAAGACTAATAAAGTAGACAACAGCGAGATGTCTTTTATTAAGAAAGTTGTTTTCTATTCTCAGCTTGCTGAGTTTTTATCATAAATGGACATTGAATGTTATCAAATGATTTTTCTGTATTAATTTTCACCTTTACAGATCTATTATAGTGGTGAATTATATTAATTGATTTTGAATTCCCAGAATCAACCCAATATGTTAATCAACAGAATGTTATCTTTAGACACTGCTACATTTGGTTAGCTTATATTTTGTTCAAGATTTTTATATCTGTGTCAGGCTGGCCTCACACTCTCTTTTTTCATCCCCTGGAAAAAACTGAAATTGTCTGTTTCTTGAATATTTGGTCTAGCTAGAACTAAACATTTGAATCTGTTGTTTTTTGTGTCACAGGACTTGAATTTAATTTAATTTAATTAATTTATTTGTTTTCGAGGTGGAATCTTGCTCTGTAGCCCAGACTGGAGTGTAGTGGCATGGTCTCAGCTCAGTGTAACCACTGCCTTCCAGGTTCAAGTGATTCTCCTACCTCAGCCTCCCGAGTAGCTGGGATTACAGGTGCCTGCTGCCACATCTGCTAATTTTTGTATTTTTAGTAGAGACAGGGTTTCACCATGTTGGCCAGGCTGCTCTCGAACTCCTGACATTGTGATTCGACTGCCTAGACCTCCCAAAATGCTGGGATTACAGGCATGAACCATCTCTCCTGGCTGTACAAGACTTTTAAATTGCAGATTTAGTTTTGCTAATGACTGACTTTTTCTAGGTTTGTATATTAGTTTGTAAGGACTGCCATAACAAAGTGCCACAAATTGCATGGCTGAAAAAACAGAAATGTGTTTCCTCACAGTTCTGGAGGCTGGAAGTCCGAGATGAAGGTGTCGGCAGGGTTGGCTTCTCCTGTGGCCTCTCTTTTTGGCTTGTAGTTGGCTCCTTCTCCCCGTGTCGTGACTCGGTCTTTCCTCTGTGTGTATCTATGTCCTTATCTCCTTTATGATATCAGTCCTATTGGATTACGGCCTACCCTAATGATCTCATTTATCTTTAATGGCCTCTTTAAAGACTCTATTGTCAAATACAGGCATATTCTGAGGTACAAGGGGTTAGGACTTTAACATACGGATTTGGAGGGAACACAGTTCAGCTCATAATAGGATGTATTCATTTCCTCTAGGTTTTCAAACTAATTGTCTCAAATTTGTTCATATCTTATAATCTGTTTACTCTCTCTAGCCTCTAGAGAGATGTGCATATTAATTCTTAATTAGTTTATATATCTCTCTCTTTCTCTTTCATTAATCTTGCTGTTGTCTATTTTATGAGTCTTGTCAAAGACCAAATTTTTAGCTTTATTGATTCTCTATCTTGGAACTATGTTTTTTATTTTATGCATTTCTGCTTTTATATTTATTATGTTGTTTCTTCTACTTTTGGGGAATTATTCAGCTATTTTTTTCTAACTGGATGCTTAGGTCATCCATTTGAGACTTACTTCTTTTCCAATATAAGCATTTGAAGGTATAAAACTCACTCTCAATACCACTATATCTCATATATTTTTAATATGTACTAGTTTATTATTGTTCTATTCTAAATATTGTATAATTTCCATTAGTCTCTCTCTTCTGTGAAACTCATTAGAAGTGTGTTTTCTATCTCTAAAGATATGAGGATTTTCTACCTTTTTTGTTATTGATTCCCAATATAATTGTCTAGTGGCCAAATAATATATTCTGAATAATACTAACCTGCTGGAATTTATTGAGGTTTTCCAGCATGTGTTCACTTCTCTAAATGGGTAAATGTATACTTGAAAATAAAATATATTCTGAGAGAGAGAGCGAATCATACATCCTGATTGTCTATTGTGCTATTCTAATTTTTTACATTATTACTGACTAAAACAATCTATTTCTACTAATTACTGAAACAAATGTTAGATAAACTTCAACTATGATAGTGGATTTGTTAATATCTCTTGTAGCTGTCAATTTTTTACTTCATGTTATTTGAAACTATGTTATTAGTTGTATAAATATTGAGAAATGCATCTTCCTAATGAGTAGACTCTTTATCATTAGGTATAATATATGTCTAATATTACCTAGAATTATTTTCGTTACATTTACCTGGTATATCTTTATTCACTTTTTTGATTAAAATACTTTTTTTAAATAGACAAAAGTCTTGCTTTGTTGCCCAGACTGGATTGCAGTGGCACAGTCATAGCTCACTATAACCTCAAACTCCTGGGCTCAAGCAAACTCCTTGCCTCAGCCTCCTGAGCAGCTGGGACTACAGGCATGTACCACTATGCCTCGCTAATTCTTTTTATTTTTGATTTTTTGGTAGAGATAGGTTCTCACTATGTTGCCCAGGCTGGTCTCAAACTCCTGGTCTCAAATCATCCTCCCTCCTCAGCCTCCAGAAGCACTGGGACTACCAGCATGAGCCACTGTGCTTAACCTGTTTTTTAAAATAAAATTACCACATCCTTATGTTTTAGATAAGTCTTTTATAAATAGCCTGTATCTTGATTCATATATTTTTTCTAGTTTAACAGTATTTGTCTTTTAATTGCCAAGTTTCCCTTAAATATTTTTCTATTTATGTTTGGATTATTTTATTACATCTTGTCACATATTTTCTATTTGTTCTGACTTTTTTCTTTTTCTTCTCTTCTTTATGAATTATTTATTTTATTTTTCCTCCTGTATTAGTTTAGGAGTTATATTCTGTATTTGTATTATTATAGCAGTAACTTTAGTTACTTAAAATGCATGGTTAACAGTCTAAAATTAATTACTAACTTTACCTTCTAATAAAAAAATACAAGTTCTTATAATGCTTTAACCCTGATCAGCCTTCCAATTTCTACACTATTTCTGTCCCATATTTTTACTTTTATTTTTACCCTATAAACATTCTTACTGTTTTATTCTCAGTATTTATTTATATTTACCTGATATTTGCCAGTATCTTTGCTCACCATTCCTTGAATCTCAGACCTTCCTTTTGAAATAATTTAACTTTTTCTTGTCCTTGAAATTTTCTTTAAAGTGATTCTCCTAGAATCAAGTTCAGCTTTTGTTTGCCTGAAAAGGTCTTTATTTTACCCCTTTTCTGAAAGATTGTTTTGCCAAGAACACAATCCTAGGTTGACAGATATTTTCTCTCAGCATGTTGAAAATGTGGTTCCACTGTCTTTTGAGTTACATTGTTGATGCTGAGAAGTCATAAGTATAATTGCCATTCCTAACTGATTCATCTTTTCTCCCTGATTGCTTTTATTATATAGTCTTCTCTTTTTTTCTTTGGTGTTCTGCAAGTTTGGTGAGAGAGGATATCTGAGAGAGGACATCTTTGCCTGGTTCCTGATGGGGGAGAAGCCTTCCATCTTTCACCGTTAAGTATGATGTTAGCGGTTAACATTTTTATAGATGCTGTGTATCAGCTTGAGGACGTTCTATTCCTAGGTTGAGGAGCACTTTCATCATAAATGGGTGATAAATTTGGTCAAAAATATTTTTAAAAATTGATTGAGATGATTGTATGTTTTATATTCTTTATTATTTTAAAGGACAAGGATAAAAAATAATGCAATATATTATTAATATTAACTATATAATAGGCTATATTATATATAATTATATATTAATAATTGTATCATATAGTAATATATTAATATTATATAGTAGTAATAACAATCATTTAAAAAGGTGAATTACATTGATTTTGGAATGTTAAACTTATCTTGCTTTCCTGGGATAAATCTAATTTGTTCATAGTACATTGCTGTGTTTTTGTTTGTTTGTTTGTTTGTTTGTTTTTGAGACAGAGTCGCATGTTGTTGCCCAGGCTGGGGTGCAGTGGTGTGATCTCAGCTCACTGCATCCTGTGTCTCCCAGGCTCAAGCAATTCTCCTGCCTCAGCCTTTCAAGTAGCTGGGACTACAGGTACCCACTACCATGCCCAGCTAATTTTTGTATTTTTAGTAGAGATGGGATTTCACCATGTTGGCCAAGCTGGTCTTGAACTCTTGACCTCAAGTGATCCACCTGCCTCAGCCTCCCAAAGTGCTGGGATTGCAGGTGTGAGCCAGCACACCTGTATGGCCATATTGCTGTATTTTCAATTTTCTAATTTTAAAGCATTTTTTTCATTTGTGTTTGTGACAAATATTTATCATAATTTTGTTTTCTTATAAATTTTGTTATCAAGGTAATGCTCATCTAATAAAATTGTTGGGATATGTTCAATCTCTTTAATGTGACTAGTCAGATTTTTATTTCCTCTTGTATCTGTTTTGGTAATTTATGTGTTTCAAGACATTCATCCACTTCGTCTAAGTTGTAATTATAAATTTATATTTGTATTATTCTTTTAGTTTCTGTAGGAACTGTAGTGATGTTCCGTCTTTCATTCCTGATATTATTGATCTTGATTTTCATACTAGTCTGATAGGGCGGCAGTGACAAAACACCGTAGACTGTGTGGCTTAAACAACAGAAATTCACTTTCTCACATTTTTGGAGGCTAGAAGTCCAAGATGAAGGTGCCATCCGGATTGGTTTCTGGTAAGCCTCTTGTTTTCCTGGCTTGCGCCCAGCCACATTCTCACTGTGTCCTCACATGGTTTTTCCTCTGGGTGTGCACACAAAAAGTGATCTCTGGGGTCTCTTCCTCTTCTTCGAATAGAACCCCACCCTTATGACCTCACGTAACCTAAATTACCTTAAAGGCCCTATCTCTAAACAACATCACACTGGGGGCTAGGGCTTCAACATATAAATTTGGGGGGAACACAATTCAGTTCATAACATTCTGCCCTCTGGCCTCCCAAGACTTATGCTTTTTTTTTTTTTGCATCCAAAATACATTTATCCTCTACCAAGAGGCTGAAAAGTCTTAACCTATTTCACATCAATTCCAAGTCCAAAATTTCATCTAAATAGTATCTAAATCAGGTATGGGTGAGATTCCAGGTATGACTCTGTGAATCTGTAAAACAGACAAGTTATGTGCTTCCAAAATACAATGGTGGGACAGGAATAAGATAGACATTTCCATTTCGAAAGGGAGAAATTGCAAAGAAGAAAGGTTGTGGGCCCCAAGCAAGTACAAAACCTAGCAAGGCAAATTTATGAGATCTTAGGGCTCCAGGATGATCCTCTTTGCCTGGATGCTCTGCTCTCTGGGCCCCTTGGGACAGCAGTATCACCCCAAAGGACCAGATTGTGGCTCTCCCACCCTGACTCTGCACAGGGGCCCCACCCCTGAGGCACTGGGTAGGGACAGGCTGGTCCACTGAAACATGAGAGGCAGCCCTGCCTCTGAAACTGAGGAGGTAACAGCCATGAGCTCTGATCCTGTGATGGGAGTGGAAACCTTAGTAATCTCTAAGTCATCTTTGGAGTCATTCTTCCCTTTTCTTGAAGGAGAAAGCAAGTTCTCAGCCAAATAGCTCTGTCTCATCACGTAGAATCCCAAGAGTCCAAAATCCTGTTTTTAATTTCATTCCATCTCTGTTCTCTTTGTTCCAAACTGGCAGTGTTTATGCTGGTATAATCTCATCTCTATTCCTGGCTTTTGATGAAATGGCTGATTAACTTCATGGGTAATCTCTTTATGGAGTGATTGCATAGTCACACTTTTGGCATTCTTTCCAAAACACACTTTCTTATTTTTTAAAATATAGATAGATTGAGAATTTCCCAAAATTTCAAATACTGTTTCCTTTCTGCTTAACAATTCATTCTTCAATTCATCTGCCTCCTCTCACATTTTACTACAAGCATTAAGGAGAACCCAAGCTGAACCTTCCACATGTTGCTTAGAAATCTGCTAAGCTAGATATCCAAGGTTACCGCTCACAAGTTCTACCTTCCACAAAACACTAGAACACCATTGAGACAAATTCTCTGCCACTTGGATTTTCTTTCCTTCAGTTTCCAATAACATGTTCCTCACTAGTGTTTAAGACCTCACCAGAAGCATTTTGAAACACTTTTTTCCATAGGTTATTGGGCTACAGGTGGTATTTGGTTACATGAGTAACTTCTTTAGTGGTGATTTGTGAGATTTTGGTGCACCCATCACCCAAGTGTATACACTGCACTTTATTTGTAGTCTTTCATTTCTCATCCCCTCTCACCCTTCCCCTCAAGTCCCCAAAATCCATTGTTTCATTGTTATGCCTTTGTATTCTCATAACTTAGCCCCTACATATCAGTGAGAACATATGGCATTTGGTTTTCCATTCCTGAATTACTTCACTTTGAATAATAGCCTCCAGTCTCATCCAGGTCACTGCAACTGCCTTTAATTTATTCCTTTTTATGGCTGAGTAGTATTCCATCATATATATATCACAGTTTCTTTATCCATTCATTGATTGATAAGCATTTGGATTGATTCCATGATTTTGCAATTGTGAATTGTGCTGCTATAAACATGCATGTGCAAGTATCTTTTTCATATCATGACTTCTTTCCCCCTAGGTAGATACCCAGTAGTGGGATTGCTGGATCAAAATGGTAGTTCTACTTTTAGTTCTTTAAGGAATCTCCATAAAGTTTTCCATAGTGGCTGTACTAGTTTACGTTCCCATTAGCCGTGTAGAAGTCTTCCCTGATCACCACATCTCCGCCATCCATGCCAACATCTTCTTATTTTTTGATTATGGCCATTCTTGCAGGAGTAAGGTGATATCACATTGTGGTTTTGATTTGCATTTCCCTGATCATTAGTGATCATTAGTGATGTTGAACATTTTTTCATATGTTTTTGTCTTTGTTGGCTTGGGTGAATTCAAAGACCTTGTCTTTGAGCTCTGAATTTATTTCTTCTACTTGTTTAATTCTATTGCTGAGACTTTCCAGAACATTTTGCATTTCTATAATCGTGCACAATGTTTCCTGAAGTTTTGATTGTTTTTTCTTTATACCATCTATTTCCTTGACTCTTTCTCCGTTCACTTATTGTATCATTTTTTGGATTTCCTTGCTTTGCCTTTCTCTATGCCTTTTTCTCTGGGTCTAGCTACCCAGCAAGGGTCCTGTGATGTGAATCATCTATGGTTCTCTCAGATGTGGATACCAGCACCTGTTCTGGTGGAAATGGCAGGAGGGTGAAAAGAACTCTGTGAGGGTTCTTAGCTTTGGTGGTTTAATGTTCTATTTTTGCGCTGGTTGGCCTCCTGCTGGGAGGTGGTGCTTTCCAGAGAGCATCAGCTGCGGTAATATGGAGAGAAGCTGGTGGTGGGTGGGGCCCTAGAACTCCCACAAGTATATGCCCAGTGTCTTCAGCTACCAGGGTGGATAGGGAAGGCCCATCAGGTGGGGACAGGGCTAGGTGGGTCTGAGCTCAGTCTCTGGACAGGTCTTGCTGTGACTGCTGTGGGGGATGAGGGTGAGGTTCCCAGGTCAATGGAATTGTGTACCTAGGAGAATTATGGCTACCTCTGCTGAGTCATGTAGGCTGTCAGGGAAGTGGGGGAAAGCCGGCAGTCACAGGCCTCACCCAGCTGCCACTCAATCTGAAGGACCAGTCTCACTTCCATTATGCCCCTCTAACAGCTCTGAGTCTGTTTCGAGGCAGTGGGCGAGCAGGGCTTGAGAACTTGCCCCAGGCTACCAGCATCCCAGCTGTGAAAGAAAAGAGCTTTGGTTCTTCCTCTGCCTGTGAAATCTGCACACTGAATTTACACTCTCCCCCGAGTTGTGGCCAGGGAGCTTCTCACTAGGTTCAAATTGTTACAAAGTTCAGCTGGAGATTCCCTTCTCCCTGTGGCATTTTCCCCTGTGCCTCTGGCCACCCTCCCGAAGCATCCCTGTGGTGCCAGGCAGGAATGGCCAGCCTGCTAGGTGACCCAGCGAGCTCCCAGGGCCTTTCCTGCTGCTTCCTCTCCCTCTGTATTTTGCTCAGTTCTCTAAATTGACTCGGCTCCAGTAAGGTCAGAAACTTATCCTACAGACTAGACCTTCAGTTTCCCCAGCGGTGGGGTGTGTTTGGGGTGGAGTATCTCCCTTTCCCACTTCCACAATTTGGGCACTCACAGTATTTGGGGTGTCTTCTGGTCCTGCAGGAGCAGTCCACTTTCTTCAGAGGGTCTGTGGATCCTCTCGGGATTGCTGGTTTGTTCTTGCAGTCATTCTGGAGTGAAAGGTGATGATGTGAGCCTTCACACGCTGCTCTGTCTGTCTGAGTGGGAGCTGCAATCTAGTCCTGCCTGCCATCCACCATGATGATCTCTTTCTGACCAGAGGCATATTTAATGTCCTATTTCTATTAGCATTCTACTCATGATGATATATATTTTCTAAGATGATAAAAGCTTTCACTTTCTCTACAGCTATCCTCACTTCTTCTTGAGCTCTCACCAGAATCACTGTAACATCCTTATTTTTACTAAAGTCTTTCCATGGCAATTTTGGCTTTTTCTAACATGCATGTCAAAGCTCATTCAGCCTCTGCCCATTATCCATTTCCAAAGTCACTTCCACACTTTTAGGTGTTTGTTACGGAGGCACTCCATTTCTTGGTACTGAAATATGGATTATCATTATTATTATTATCAGCTTGGGCTGCTGTAACAGAATACCACACACTGTATATTTTAAATAACAGAAACTTATTTTCTCACAGTTCTGGAGACTTGAAGTTCAAGATCAAGGTGTCAGAAAATTTGGTTCTGGTGAGGGCTCTCTTGGCTTGCCAAGTGCTGCCTTCTCACTGTGTCCTTCTAGGGCCTTTCTTTATGCATGTGTGGAGAAGGAGAGAGAGCTCTGGCATCTCTTCCTTTCTTCCTATTCCTGTAAGCACACTAGTGCTATTGGTTTAGGGCCTCAGTCTTTTTTTTTTTTTTTTTTTTTGTGACAGAGTCTGGCTCTGTCGCCCGAGCTGGAGTGCAATGGTGTAATCTGTGCTCACTGCTACCTCTGCCTCCCGGGTTCAAGCAATTCTCCTGCCTCAGCCTCCCAAGTAGCTGGGATTACAGATATGTGTCACCATGCCTGGCTAACTTTTGTATAGAGCCTCAATCTTATGACCTAATTTAATTATTTCCTTAAAGATTCTGTCTCCAAATACAGTGACACTGGGGATGAGGGCTTTAACATCTGGGTTTTGGGAGGACACAGTTTGGCCCAAATAGTTTTCTGTTCTTTTTGTTTTTGGCAATTTAACTTTAGGTTCATCAACTTTGCTGATTTTTCAAAGAACCAGCTTTGGGATTCACTAATGTTCTCTATTGCATGTCAATTTCTATTTCATCGATTTATACTGTTATCTTTATTATTTCCTTTCCTCTACTTACTTTCCATTTAATTTGCCTTCTACAGTGGTCCCCGCTTGTCCACAATTTTATTTTCCACAGTTTCAGTTATCCGTGGTCAACAGTGGTCTGAAAATATTAAAGAGAACATTCTGGAAGCAAACACTTCCTATGTTTTAAACTGTGTACCATTCTGAGTAGCATGATGAAGCCTCCCGCTGTCCTGCTCTGTCCTGCCCAGGATATGAATCATCCCTTTATTCAATGTATCTCAGCTTTATATGCTGCCCATCTGTTACTCACTTGGTAGCTGTCTCAGTTATCAGACTGGCAGATCACAAGACGGTGGGTGAGTGTGGTACAATGACAATTTTGAGAAAGAGCGAGAGACCACATTTACATGACTTGTATGAGAGTATTCCCATAATTGTTCTGTTTTATTATTAGTTACTGCTGTTAATCTCTGACTGTGCCTAATTTATAAATTAAACTTTCTCCTAGGTTTATCTATATAGGTAAAACCATAGTATGCCTAAGGTTTGGTATTTATTATTCATGGTTTCAGGCATCCACTACAGAAGGTGGTGTGTGGGGTCATAAAGTGTATCCCCTGTGGAGAAGAGGGGGCCACTGCATTTCTAGCTTCTTACTGACTGATTTTTCTCCTGGTTTGCAGCCACTCTTTTCTGCTCTTGCATGTCTAGCAATTTTTTTCTTGGATGCTGAAAATTTTGAATAGCATGTTGTTCATGTCTTGGTTTTGCTAAATTTCTTTAAAATGTGTTGACATTTGTTTTGGCAGGTAGTTAAGAAACTCACAGTTCAGCTTCACCTTTCGGGGATTGTCTCAGGCTTTGCTGGGGTCGGACGATCGTCCTCGCTCTAGACCTAGTTGAGCTCTGTATCTAAAGCATCATCCTACTGATGCCCTAGATGTTAGTGAGGTTCTTCCTCACTGGTTGGCATGGGGTTTTTGTTTTTGTTTTTTTGAGATGGTGTTTCTCTGTCACCCAGGCTGGGGTGCAGTGGTGCAATGCAATCTTGGCTCACTGCAACCTCTGCCTCGGGGCTCAAGCAATCCTCCCTGCTTAGCCTCCCAAGTAGCTGGGTCTACAGGTGCATATCACCACACCTGGCTACATTTTATATTTTTAGTAGAGATGGGTTTCACCCTGGGGCCCAAACTGGTCTTGAGTTCCAGGGCTCAAGTGATCTGCAAACCTTGGTCTCCCAAAGTGCTGGGATTACAGGTTGAGCCACCGTGCCTGGCTGGCATGTCTTGATTATCTTCCAGCCCAGTGTGAGCTCTGAGAATTGTTTGGCTTACAGCTTCCCAGGGACCCTTGCCGGGCCTGTCCATGGACATATTAACATTCAGCAATAGACTCAAGGGAATCCCTCTGTTGATTTCCATATCTCTTTATCTGGATGCATCCTACCCCTCAGTATGCCACCTGGCAAATGCCTGCTACTTGATCCCCCCTTATCTCATTTGATGAAATCCCCATCTATTGCTTGGATTCTCTCTCCCTGCAGCACAGTCCAAAAAATACCTCCAAGCAGACAGCTGGGGTAAGACTTACCTTGTTTTTTTCCCCCCTTCTTTATCACATATCAAAGACCTGTGAAATCTCTTGTCCAGTGTCTAAGTCTGATAGAAAATTTGAATTTGATATGAAGTGTTTCATACCTTTGTTCAGGTTTCCAATTGTTTACAGTAGGAGGGCAAGGCCAGCACTCTTTACTCCAGTAGAGTTAAAAATGGAAGCCTTGAATAGCCTTGTAATTAACATCTCTGATTCTTTCCTTGTAACTCTCCGATCTATTTCTTTCACATACCTTCCGGGATAATCTTTTGAAAACATAAGTCAGATAGTACTGCTCCTTTGTTTAAGACTCTCGGCTGGATTTCCACCTCTCTCAGAGTAAAACCCTAAATTCCTATCATTGTCTAAGTCCCTCCATTACCTGGCTCCAGGTTACCTTCTTCATTCATTACCATTTTCCTTGCCTAGTCCTTCCCCCAATTCACACTACGTCGGCCACTCTGGTTTCCTTCTTGTTCCTTGAAAACACCTAGCACATGGCTGCCTTCGAGCCTTTGCACTTACTCTCTCCAACGCTTGGTTCTTTGTGAATCTGCCTGACTCACCTGCTCTTCTTCAGTCTTCTTCTCAGACGTCAATGCATCACAGAGCCTTCTCTGACTGGTCCATTGTAAGCCACCTCAGCCCCTGCACGTCATGTTCTGTTCCCTCCTCTGCTTTATTTTTCATCATAACATTTCCAACCACCCAGAATATTATGTATTCGTTTACTCTCTTTTATCCCACAACTAGAATATAAGTTCTGTGCGAGCAAGGACTTTTTTGTTCACTACTATATCCTGAGTGACTAGAACAGAGTGCCTAGTTCAGCAAATATTTTCTGAGTAGTGCTTAAATGAGCCAGCAGCAATAACGGAAATTCTGTTTTCAATTCAGATCCTGAATCTGAGATGACTAAACTCCCACGATAGGATTTCAGCCACCATCCTATCACTGTAGCTTGCAGAAAGCTGATTATTTCAAAATGATCATTGACGAATGAAAGATTTGGGAGGGAGGGAGGAGGGGAAGGAGATAGAAAAAGAGAGAGAGAGAGAGAGACAGAAAAAGACAGAGAGACAGAGTGACCGAGTTGCCAGGCCAAATAAACAGAAAGCCCCATTCCAGGATTTTCAGTGTGGAGAAACTAGAATTTGATTATAGGACTTGACAGGGCCTTCTTCAAGGTTGTACATATTGATGTATATTGATGTTCAAGTTAATAATAAATGTACAATCTTCTTTTTTAAGACAGTGCTTTGCTTTGTTGCTCAGGCTGGAGTGTGGTGGCATGATCATACTTCACTGCAGCCTCGAACTCCTGGGCTCAAGCAATCTTCCGGCCTCAACCCCCTGAAGTGCTGAGATTACAGGTGTGAAACACCTAGCTCAGCCTCCAAGTTCTCACTTCAAAGTGAGGGTGGGTTGTCTTATCAGTTCTTTTTGTAAACCGCATTAGGTGCCAGGTTACAGAGCTCCTGTAGGATAAAGTTCCATCAAGACCCCTGGCCTGAGCAGCTCCTGCCTGGGCATCTCGCTTACGATTGCTGTGTTCAGAGTGGAAAAGCTGGGAGCAGAATCAGCTAGAAAATGGTTCAGACTCAGCGTGTCCAGTGTTTGTCAGTAAGTGCTGCATATTTACTTTATTTGCTTTTAGTTTTCTCTTTTAAGGGTTAATTATTAATTTAATAATGGCTTTCTGATGAAACTACCTACCAGTAATGAAAACCATTTTTATAGTTCATGCATTTTCATGAACTTGCCTTTCACATATTCCATTTCAGACCAGATCTGCGTTTTATGAGCACATTTTTAGTGTTGATAGACTGCATAAAAATTGTTTCCTTTACAATTTTGTTCTGTCTTTAAAATAAAACTCAATAAAATGTTAAGATACATGACTTTGACAATTATTCTCCGCTTACTGGGAAAATTAGATTGCATTTGGTCTTTAGCCAGAATATGTGTATAATATGTTCTGTGGTGAAATATTATTTACTTTTATTGTACTTATAGAACTTGATTAGAAGAAAAAACTGGATTTATTGAGTGTTATACAGAAGAAAAAATTATTAAATTATTACTTGCCAGGGTACTTCTTTCTGACCTTTTCTGGAGGAAAATTTGCAATTCAGAATTTCTCTTATGGGTCTTGGAGGCTAGTAACTTACTGACTACAGAAAATGTGTTGTTTTAAACGTATATGCATGTGACATATCACCTCTTAAAAAGCCTCTAGTGTGATATAATATACAATGTATACAATAGCTGTGGGTAGATAAAACACTATAGAGATGCACAGAAACATATTTGGGGGGCTTCTGCACACATCTTCAAAGTTTTTTCTTCTGAGGCTCATTCCCAGGGCTTTTTGTTTAGACTAAAGGAAAGATGACTATTTGGCCTTCACTGACAGTCCTCATGATTTATGAGTTTCAGGCTAAAATCTAGTCTAAGAAGTAAATGTGCCTTCTTCTCACCTGAGCATTAGAAAAGGCTCTGTGCCATTAAATATTTATACATTTTTGGAGATTGAGGAAATATATTTGTAGATTATTGCTTGAAACATGTAAACTGAGGATTTGGCTTTACCTTCATAACTTTGACATAGTGGTGTTACAGCTATCTGATGAAATTCTATTGTCTATGATAATGAAATCCTGATTCAAGGTTACAGTTTGTTTAGGAACACAGGAAGAGGCAAGATGAACCTGTGTTGTGCTTTTTGATTTGCAGCCATAAACTTCTGCTGTGAAACTATAGGATCAGACATTCATTTTTGTAAAAACGTGTGTCTAGCAGGAACTAATCTGTTTCTAATGTCACCTTATTCCACAGAATATTAATATTAGGAAATACAGTTGCATGTGGCTTTATATTGGATTCTGATGATATAAGCCTTTTTTGTTCATAAATAAATAAAAAGGATTTTAAGACTATAATGTAATTTCAGCAATCCTGGAAACTTTCTAGTAATAAGAATACATATTCAGAAGCACCCACCCTTCTTGCTGACACTCAGATATTTTAAAACTAGTCTTCCATGAGAATCCTATAGTGTTTCAAAATGCCTCTAAGCATATGCCAAATGCTACTGGGAAAAGTGAAAGTACTTCCCTTTTCTTCTTTCTCTCTCTCTCTCTTTCTCTCTTTTCTTTCTTCTTTCTTTTTTTTCTTTCCTTCTCCTTCCTTCCTTCCTTCCTTCTCTCCTTCCTTCCTTCCTCCCTTGCCTTTCCCTTTCCTTTCCTTTCCCTCCCTCCCTCCTTCCATTCTTCCTTCCTCCCTTCCTTCCTTCATCCTTCCTTTCTTCCTCCCTCCTTCCCTCCTTCCCTTCCTTCCCTTCCTTCCCATCCCCTTTCCCCTTCCCTTCCCCTTTCCCCTTCCCTTCCCCTTTCCCCCTTCCCTCCCCTCTTCCCTTCCTTTCCCTTTCCCCTTCCCTTCCCTTCCCTTCCCTTCCCTTCCCTTCCCTTCCCTTCCCTTCCCTTCCCTACCCTTCCCTCTTTCACAGGGAGACAAAGTCTCACTCTGTCCCCAGGCTAGAGAGCAGTGGCACAACCATGGCTCACTGCAATCTCAAACTCCTGGGCTCAAGTGATCCTCCCACCTCAGCTTCCAGAGCAGCTGGGACTACAGGTGCATGCCACTATGCCTAGATAATTTTTAAAAATGTATTGTTTATAGAGATGGGATTTGGTTATGTTGCCCAGACTAATCTCAAACCCCTGGGCTCAAGCAATTCTCCTGCTTCAGCCTCCCAAACTGCTGGGATTACATATCTGAGCCACTTCCACTTTTTTTTTTTAATTATACTTTAAGTTCTGGGATACATATGCAGAACGTGCAGGTGTGTTACAAAGGTATACACGTGCCATGATGGTTTGCTGTACCCATCAACCTATCATCTACATTAGGTATTTCTCCTAATGCTATCCCTCCCCTAGCCTCCCACCCCCGAACAGGCCCCAGTGTGTGATGTTCCCCTCCTTGTGTCCATGTGTTCTCATTGTTCAACTCCCACATATGAGTGAGAACATGCGGTGTTTGGTTTTTTGTCCTGTGTTAGTTTGCTGAAAATGATGGCTTCCAGCTCCATCCATGTCCCTGCAAAGAACATGAACACATCCTTTTTTAGGGCTGCGTAGTATTCCATGGTGTATATGTGCCACATTTTCTTTATCCAGTCTATTATTGATGGGCATTTGGGTTGGTTCCAAGTCTTTGCTATTTTGAATAGTGCTGCAATAAACATACGTGTGCATGTGTCTTTATAGTAGCATGATTTATAATCTTTCAGGTATATACCCAGTAACGGGATTGCTGGGTCAAATGGCATTAGCTTGCTGGGCTCCATGGGGGTGGGATCCACTGAGCTAGAACACTTGCTCCTTGGCTTCAGCCGCCTTTCCAGGGGAGTGAAAGGTTCTGTCTTGCTGGCATACCAGGCACCACTGGGGGAAAAAAACAACAACAACAACAAAAAAAAAAACACCCTCCTGCAGCTAGCTCGGTGTCTCCCTAAAGGACCACCCAGTTTTGTGCTTAAAACCCAGGGCCCTTGTGGTGTAGGCATCCAAGAGAATCTCCTGGTCTGTGGGTTGTGAAGACCATGGGAAAAGTGTAGTATCTGGGCCCAAGTGCACCGTTCCTCATGGCACAGTCCCTCATGGCTTCCCTTGGCTAGGGAGGAGGGAGTTCCCTGACCCCTTGCACTTCCTGGGTGAGGCAGTGCTCCACCCTGCTTTGGTTCACCCTCTGTCGGCTGCACCCACTGTCTAACCAGTCCCAATGAGATGAGCCAGGCATCTCAGTTGGAAATGCAGAAATCACCAGCCTTCTGTGTTGATCTCACTGGGAGCTGCAGACTGAAGCTGTTCCTGTTCAGCCATCTTGCCAGCCACCCATTTCCACTTTTTTATGATAGAAGAAGGAGCATGAGGTTTTCTTGTCAATGGAGACTTGTCAAGAAGCCCTCCTGGTACCGTGAGAATTAGCTCAGTTAGACTGTGCGCATGGACTAAATCTGCTTGCGGACATGCAGGATTAAATATATATAACAGTCAAAGAGGAAATAGTGAGGTCTAGAATCAATATTTACTTATGGTGTATTTGCCTGGAAAATTGACTTTAGCCTGTTGTCCTTTCTGTGGGAGACCAGACATAGGGTTGCCAAGATGAGGAAAGAGCATTCCCTGGAAGCCGTGTGTGGTGGGAGAGTCAACGATTAAGGTGTAGGAGCATGGCTGGGTGCCGGCCAGGAGGTCATTTTCCTTGTCAAGTAGCTGCTGCAAATCCTCCTGGCTTCTGAGGTAAATATTCCTGCAAACTGATGAATATCAAGCACCACAGCTTCAGAGGGGGGATTTGTCTCTCTGAAGACGCCCTGGAGGAGGGAATGCGTGGAGGACACAGAAGAGCAGCTGTCTTGCTTTGTGAGTCTGAAGACGACTCTGCTAGGATTGCATTACCTGCTGTAGCGCAGGACACAAAAATGTGGCGAGGCCGACAAGACAGCAGTCTAATTTGCATTTGAGTCTCAGTTCAGAGCATGTTTTCTGGCCTCCGCAGGTGACTCTCCTCCACATGTCGCTCAGCAACTCAGGCTGAGAGGAATGATGGAAAGACAAGTCCATGGTTAGAGAAGTTCTCTTAGGCAAGTGATAGGTTTGGCTGTGTCCTCACCCAGATCTCATCTTGAATTTCCATGTGTTGTGGGAGGGACCCGGTGGGAGATAACTGAAACATGCGGGCAGGTCTTTCCTGTGCCGTTCTTGTGATGGTGAATAAGTCTCACGAGATCTGATGGTTTTAATCCATGTATTATTTAAGTGAAGTTTTATTTTATTCTTAAAGTAGAATGTTGTTTAAGTCCATGTATTTGTGAGTTTCCCAAATTTCTCTGTTATTGTTTTCTAACTTGATTACAGTGTAGTCTAACAACATACTCTTTTAATAATTCTATGTGTTTTAAATTTACTGAGGCTTGCTTTATAACCTAGCATATGGTCTGTTCTGGAGAGTGGGAAGAGTGTGTACTCTGCAGTTGTTGGGTGTAGTCTGTAGATGAGTGCTCATCTGTTCGGTTTATATTGTTGTCCAAGTATTCAGTTTCCTTGTTTATCTTCTGCTGCTTCGTTCTTTTTCTTTTTTCTTCTTCTTCTTCTTTTTTTTTTTTTTTTTTTGAGATGGAGTGTTGCTCAGGGTGGTGGAGTACAATGGTGCGATCTCTGTTCACTGCAACCTCTACCTCCTGGGTTCAAGTGATTCTCCTGCCTCAGCTTCCTGAGTACCTGGGATTACAGGCCTGTGCCACTACGCCCAGATAATTTTTGTATTATTAGTAGAAATGGGGTTTCACCATGTTGTCCAAGCTGGTCTTGAACTCCTGACCTCACATTATTCACCCACCTTGGCCTCCCAAAGTGCTCGGATTATAGGCATTAGCCACCATGCCCAGTCTACCTTCTGCCTAGTTCTATCCATTATTGAAAGTGGGGCATTGAAGACTCCAAATAGTATTATTCAATTGTCAATTTCTTCCTGTCTTAGTTCAGGCTGTTATAACAAAGTATGATAGGCTGGATGACTTACAAACAACAGAAATCTATTTTTTACAGTTGTGGAGGGTGGAAACAGATCAGGGACCCAGCAGATCAGGCTTTGGATAGGGGCCTTTCAGGACTGCAGACCGCTAACTTCTCGTTTTCCTCAAGTAGTAGAAAAAGAGCGAACTAGCTCTCTGAATTGTCTTTTACAAGGGCACTAATCTCATTCATGAGGGTTCCACCCTCATTACCTAAATTAGAGCCCAAAGGCCCCAGCTCCTAATACCATCACATTGGGGTTTGGAATTTATAATATCATCAAAAAGGAAATATTTGGAAATACATCTAAAATGTTCAAGACATATGTAAAAATCTATTACGAATATTATGCCACTAAATTAAATTATTAATAAACACAATTAAAGGAAAAAATAAATAAATCGAAGGAGATACTATAACTATAGATTTACTGTTTATTGATGTACTTTGTTTATAGATTGTAAGACTCAATATTGTGAAATGTTAATTCTCCCCATCTAACCTATAGATTCGAAACAATTTGAAACACTTTGAACTCCTAGCTAAAAGCCCAACAATTTTCATTGCAATTTACAAGCTGACTCCAAAATATATGTGGACATGCAAAAGATTAAAAATAGCCAAACCCAAGAATGAGAAGAAATTATTCCACCCTGTAGAAAGACCTATAACGATACAGTAATTTTTAAAATTACAGTAATTGCACTAAATGTGGGATTGGTACAAATGGATAAATAGACCAGTGGAACATAATAGAGAGTCTGGAAACAGGACAACACATATATGGACACTTGAAGTTTTATAAATGCAGAGACCTGGTGGAAAAACAGTCATTTCAATAATGAGTGCTAAATTTATTGGTTATCTACTTTAAGAATAAAATAAAATTCACTCTTACTTTACACTATACACAGAAATCAATTCTACGTGGACTGTGCAGTGTGAAAGGCAAAATGATAAAGCTTTTAGGAAACCACATAGGAGCATTTCTTCATGACCTGTGGGTAAGGAAATTTTTTTGGACAGAAAAGGCAATAACATTAAGTCAAAAGATTGACAAATTGGGCAACCTAATAACAAGAATTTCTATTCATCAAAATATCTTAGTGAGGGAGTTTTTAAAGCTACGGGAAGGAAGAATATGTGAAATGCATGTTACTAACCAAGAAATTGTTTTCAGAATTTACACAGAATTGCTGCAAATCAAAAAGAAGACGATAAACAACACACTAGAAAAGTGGACACAATTTTCTATTAGGCTCTTCAAAAAAGAAGATTCTTAAGGGGCCAAAAAATACAGGGAAAGATATTCAACCTTGTTAGTTTTCAGGGAAATGCAAATTAAAACCACGATGGGATACAACCCACTGAAATGACCAAACTTAAGAAGGCTGATGCGACCAAGGAATATGAAGAGATGTGAGCAATTATAATTCCCAAAAATGTCTGGTGGTAATGTAAATTGGCACAACGTCTTTGTAAGACTGGCATTTTCTATTAAAATTGAATATATGTATGTACTCTGTAACCAAACAATTTCACTCCTAGCTATCGAACCAACAGCAACGTATCAAAAGACACGAACAATATAATGTTCTTATAACATTAGTCAGCCAAAACTAGATACAACCAAAGCCCATCAAGTAGAGAATGGATACATAAATTGTGAGTGTGTTCACCTGGTTATAATTGGTCAAGCAGAACACTTTATGATTTTCTTTTTAGTGCACATTGCTACACTTCATGCATACTTCATATGCTATACATCAGTTAAGTGGGGTGTTGGGTTTTTTTAAACCTGGGACTGACGAAGTGAGCAGACTTTCAGCT
Organism: Alouatta palliata; assembly: GCA_004027835.1. Taxonomy (NCBI): domain Eukaryota; kingdom Metazoa; phylum Chordata; class Mammalia; order Primates; family Atelidae; genus Alouatta; species Alouatta palliata. Next base: position 41,376 of record PVKV010013139.1, on the reverse strand, counting down.
GAAAGACACAAATCAGTATCATTTCAGGTCAAGTGATCAAAGCCTCTACCAATTTCACTGTATGGAAACTTAAAAATTTTAAGACTTTTTTTTTAAGGAGGAAACAAACTCTTTTGAAGTCTGACCCTGCATGCCGAAAGCTGTGAAAATCATGACAAATGATGACATAAATCCTTATGTATGCACTAACATTCGGACACAGTGATAACTGGGAAATATTTCAGATGAGGCTTCTGACCCTTCTTACTCATTTCTTGAACTCTTAGTTACTTTTCTTATTTGCAAATTACTGCTAAGCACATACTAGCATTAAGTATGTCAGCATTCCTCAGAACAAATGTTAGAGCGAACACAAAACCTGTCCTCTTACCTAGAACATATGGTTTTAACAACAACAGTGATAATTTTTTATGTACCAGAGATGAACAGTTTGGCTTCTGTCTTTTTAATAAATTCAATCTGTTCTTAGTCCCAAGCTTATAGTACGCCCCTTTCTTTCTGAATGGCTCTCCAGAATAAAATGACAATCTGTAGCTGTTTCCCTTTACCACCAAGGGTACTAATGTTTTGGAAGACATGGGAACAGATGAAAGTATTTGGTTCTGGGAATGGAAATTACAGATGGATAGAATCCTGTTACAATGAACTTCACTGGCATTTTCTATTGAACAATTAGCCCTTGCCTAAATGGAAAGGTTTTCCGCTACGTTCTCAAGGGAAAAAGACAAAGTGGGTTTTTATTTAGTCCAGAAAAAAAAATTCATGATTTCCAGCCTCTTTAGTTTCAGATAGGTGTGTTCCTCTGCCAGACACGATGCTTTTTCACATCTAAAGCTAAGGCCGTGTGAGTGCGTGTCTTTGTGAGAGAGACAGAGTGAGAGAGAGTGTGTGTGTCTGTGTCTACACAACATGTATTCCTGAATCTGGGCCTAGAGCAGAAATGTGAATGTAAATTAAAAATGTATTAGGGATGCTTATTTACTTCATTACTTGGTTTAACAAAATGTTTTTAAAATCCTATTAATTTCATCTAATTTTTAATATAGCAGAAGCTGCCTGCCATAAGATTGCGTGACAAAGGGCTATAAATGACATAACTCATTTGAAGCAAGATTTTGTAAATACATGCACAGTAAAAATAGCCAGGTGTCTTTTATTTTGTAGATGCTGTCATTAGTCAAAAGTAAGCCACATGCAAGTAAAAATACAAAAAGACATGTTATAACATGGTCCAAAATACTGATGGCACACCTCCTTTTGATGGATGCTCTCAGACATTTTAGAAAAAAACTTACTGAAATGCCACAGGTTATTCTGTGTTCCTCTGTTCACAAAAATTCTGGGCTTGGCCAAGTTTTGCTCAAGAGGCTTTTCCTAGGCCCATCTGTGCACTTCCTTGTAAAATTCAGTTTTAGCAAAAGAACTCTTCTGAGTAAACTTAGCCAGAACCTCCCACCCTCTGTGTCTGATCATCCGTAATATCTGATTGGGTTTCTCATCCTCCATCAGCCCCCAGATGATGCCTGATTGCCATGGTCTGCTTTCTGCAAGAATCCTGTTAGATCGGGTTAGTCAGAATCCCCCTTACCCTGAAGTTTCCTTTTAGTAATTTTCTATCCGCTGTCCTCCACCCCACCCTATTCCTTAGCTATAAGTTCACTTGCCCATGCCGTGTTCAGAGTCGAGGCCAATTTCTCTTCACCATAGCAAGACTCCATTGCAGTGGCCCCAAGGCTATCACAACGGTCCTGAATAAAGTCTGCCTTATGGCACTTTAAGAGGCATCACTGGATAATATTTCTTTAACACTATCCCTTGTTTTACTTAGTCCTTAAAAGGCAATATACTGCGACTCAGATACCCGAAGAACACATGGTTTGTTTTCTATTATTGATATAGTCTTATTCTCAAACTTCCAGTCTATGTGTGTAGGATGCTTGTGGGAGGAGGAGAAATGGCTTGCCAAGTAAAGCTATCTCATCTGGTTTAAATACTCTGATCCAGGTAAATGTTTAGGGTGTTTCAAGGTTTTCCCCTTTCCCTTCTCCTGCCTAAGATGGCGTTTGGATATAGAGGCTTAGTGAGGGCCATCTTAGGGTGGTGAGGAGAGGATCCTCAGGTTCCCGTGTTTAGCTCCCTGAGCCACCTTATGGATGGTCAGTGGCCTCATTGTTGATGTCCCTCGTCACCTGCTCCCTGTGCACAGACGGCACTCACTGGTGACCCCGGTGGCTCATGAACTTGTGTCCTATTGTTCTGGCTGGCTAGGGCCAATAGGCACATCTCCCTTTCAGTCCCATCAGCTCTGGCTGCATTACTGGGGGCTATGGCTCTTAATTGTGTTCTCCAGAAAGGAGGAAAAAGAATTTTCTCTCTACCCTTTATAGTTCTGAACTATAGTCCTTAGTTCATAGTTCCTGTAAGAAAAGACAGATTAACAAGATAAAAATGAACAGAGGTTTATTAACATGGGACCTCATGTACATGGGGGAAAACCCGTAGAAATAAGTGAATCTCTACACTAGCTCTCCAATGAGTAGTCTAAACTTCAGACTTAAATGCTGTCCTTTGTCTGAAACAAAGAGATGGCCAAGAAAAGCACTTTAAACAAAGGCAAGGCTTGTTTTGCAGATTTCAGGTGATGCCTTCTCCACCACTCAGTCTCTGGAGATTTAACCATCCTTTCCTTCCTGGTGCAGAGAGGGAGCATCCTTACAAGTGGAGAGAGGTCCTTATAGATATAAATTACTTTTACAGAATGGCAACTTTTCAGAGCTAAATTTATGTCTACAATTTCTCAAAATAACCAGTTCAAAATAATCAATATGCCAAAGAAGTATATTTTGGGATGGCATAGTCTGATCTTTTCTAGTCACTTTTGGGGTAGTGGGTCCTGAGCCTCATCGTTCCATCTGCTCTTGCTTTCTTCCTTTTCTTTCTCTCTTCCTTCCCCCATTTTTCCCTTCTTCTCTTTCTTCTCTTCTTTCTCCTCATCCACTCATATTTATTGGGCACCCAGTATGTGCATACACTCTGCTAGGAACAGGGAATCCATGAATAACCCTGAGTGCTGAACTCTGACCTTTTCTTTTCTGCCCAAATTCCTATCTATGGGGCCTGGGGAGTTAAGCCATATAAACCATAAAATCTCATTAAAAAGACTTTTTTCTTTAAAAATTTTTTTCTCTATGGAAAAATCTGTATTTCAAATTCATGTTTACTATTAAATATAAAAATTTATCTTTCAGAATGAAGTTGCTTAGGTTCCAAATTATCCTAAAACCCAGCACCCAACTGATGTATTGAAAACTCCAGGCTTGGACAGGTGTGGTGGCTCACACCTGTAATCTTGGCATTTTGGAAGGCCAAGGTGAGTGGATCACTTGAGGCCAGGAGTCTGAGACCACCTGGCCAACATGACCAAACTCCATCTCTACTAAAAAGACAAAAACCAGCCAGGCGTGGTGGCACATGCCTGTAGTCCCAGCTAAATGAATTTTTAAAAATGAACGTGGTGTAATGGAGCTTATTTTCCAACCTAATTCTGGTATAGCATCACATGACAGGAGCAGACCTCCTTATCTTAACTCAGGCATTCCTTTCTACTGACTTCAAGTCTTTAGACAAAGCTTAAATTTCTCAACCAATTGTCAACAAAAGAATCCCTAAAACCCACCCATGGCTTGTAAGCCCCCACTTCGAGATGTCTCGCCTTTTTTACTGAGCCAATGTATACCTTCCATGTATTGATTTATGATTTTGCCTGCAATTCCTGTCTCCCAGAAATGTATAAAACCAAACCATAACCTGACCACATCGGGCACACTTTTTCAGAAACTCTTGGGATTGTGTAGGCCTGGGCCATGATCATTCCTAATGGCTCAGAGTAAACCTCTTTAAATATTTTGATAAAATTTGTTTTTTCCATCAGCAACACTAAGATACCTGCTCCTTGGCACTTACATTTTAATGATGGGAATCAGCCAATGAGCAATAAACAGAAATAAACAGATAGTATGTTAGAAGGCATACTACTCTGCCATGAAATGCAAAGATCTTCACGTTTTGTGTCCTTTTCCCCAGATCTATCTGTGTGTGTGTGTGTGTGTCTCTTCCCTAGACTTTCTGCTTCCCATTTTTCAAACCTATTCCTTCCATGTCCTTAATAAACCAGCAAAAACCATTCTGAGAGTCCACAACCCAAAAGCTTGTGCCTAAGGGTCCATGCGTAGGCTTAACCTTGAACCATGCTCCTCTCGATACAAAGGTATCGCTAGGGGCCGTGTCCAGTGCTGGGACCAGTGGGAGTACTTTTTCCTCATGACCGTCTTTCAAGGCCACCTTGGGTAGATCTGTTAAGCAGCAGTAGCCAGTTTTTAGCTGGGATCAACATACTCCATGAGACATCTTTGAGCCAGGCCATTTTTTCTCTCTGTTCTCTTGCCATCAGTGTGAGGTAAGGGAGGGATGATGGCGCACATGTTATTTCCTTAGGGCTCTCATAACAAAGTGCCTCAAACTGGGTGGCTTAAAACAATAGAAATTTAGTATCTCACAGTTCTAGAGGCTGAAGGTCTGAAATTAAGGTGTCAGCAGGGCCAAAGTCCCTCCAAAGGCTCTAGAAGAGAATGCTGTGCTTCCTCTAGTTTCTGGTGGCTTCTGGTGTCTTCTGGCAGCGTTACTCCCACTTCTGCCTCCATCTCTATGTGCCCTTCCTCTCCTTCTTATTTTTATTTTTGAGACAGGGTCTTACTCTGTCACCCGGGCTACAGGGCAGTGGCACAATCTCGGCTTATGGCAACTTCCACGTTCCGGGTTCAAGCAATTCTCCTGCCTCAGCCTCCCGAGTAGCTGAGATTACAGGCCTGCACCACGACACCCGGCTAATGTTTGTACTTTTAGTAGAGATGGGGTTTTGCCATGTTGGCCAGGCTGGTCTCGAACTTTTGGTCTCAAATGATCTGCCTACCTCAGCCTCCCAAAGTGCTGGGATTACAGATGTGAGCCACTGTGCCTGGTCCCCACGTGGCCTTCTTCCAAGGACACCATTCATTGGATTTGGCTTCACCCTAATCTAGTATGACCCAGTCTTAACTGATTATATCTCCAAACACCCTATTTCCAAATAAAGTCACAGTCAGAGGTTGGGGTAGATGTGAATTTGTGGGGACGTTGAGGGCTAGGTAGCGTTGGCCCTGGGCGGCCGGGTTTGACAGCTCACTGTGGCCTCTGTACTGGCTCGAGCCTGATCTCAAACACACTACTCCCATCATACAGTGCAATCCTCCTAGGATCACCAACCACATGTCTGGTGGTTTGCCAGCTCCTAAGCGGCAGTTCTGGTGTCAGTATCACTTGATGTCCCATGTGAGACACTCAGTTTTCACCAGAGTCCCCTAGCATGAAAGGTGTTGCTTTTCAAATGATGTATACCTTCATCTGGCAGATGACATGGCCTTGCTCCAGGACTCTAGGATTCTGTCCTATATTGCTTCTACAGGGAATTTCCGGAGGCTTGATGTAACATCTCTGTCTACCCTGGATACTTCTAGAACCAAGGGATCTTCCAGGACATGAGGCCCAAGCAGCAGGCCTTCTCTAGAACAGACCATCACAGTCTTTGCAAATGTGTTCTTTCCCCACACCTATCAGGAAGTAGGATTAGATGGACAACAGTGCACATTTACGGCCTTGTCTCAGGGCAATGTTAGTTCTGAAAATACAGTCAGAAGAGTTCTGATGTTACATAGAACAGCCCACTGGCCTATTTTATTGATGTCATTGTGTTCATCAGACCTGATAAGCTGGAAGTGATAGATACCCTAGATGCCCTGGTAGGACATATGTGCTCCAGGGGGCGAGAGAGAGACTGGAAAGATTCAGGTGCCTCATACAATGCTGCAGTTGTTAGGAGTCCAGTCTCCTGCGGCATGTTGGAATATCCCCTCCTAGGTAAAGGACAAGTTCTCTCACCTTACATCTCGGCTCACGCAGAAAGAAGTGTAATACATCGTAAGCCTCTTTGGTTTGGGAAGCAGCAGATTCCGTGCTTGGGATCATCTCTATGACCAACTTATTGGCTGGCTGGGGGCTGCTGCTTTGGGTTGGGGTCCAGAGCAAGAGAGAGCTCTGAAGCAGATTCAGTCTTGGGAGGAGGGGGCAAACAGGCCTGCTGCTTGGGCCTCATGTCCTGGAAGATCCCTTGGTTCTGGAAGTATCCAGCTCACTCTCATGAAAACAGCACCATGAAGGATCTTCCCCCATGATCCAAATGTCTCCCACTAGGCCTCACTTCCAGCATTCGGGATTACAACTCAACATGAGATTTAAGCAGGGAGAAATATCCAAACTATGTCATAGGCTTATTCATATTGTATGTCTATTTCTTCTTTTGTAAGTTTTGGCAGATAGTGTTGATACAAACAGGAGACGGGGAAATACTTGGTAGAAAAGGGCAGTTCCCCAGCAGAGGCCCCACTCGCAAGCCTGGAAACCTATGACCCTAAATGGGAACAGGCATTCCTTTTTTTTGTACCCTAAATTTGCCTTTTGGCCCACCATGCTTCCCATCCTGTATCCATATAAACCCCAAACCCATGCTCCACGAGTGAATAAGCAGAGGAGCAAACAGAAGAGCAGAGGAACAGAAGAGTGGCACAGCAGAGGAAAGAAGGAGAGTGTCTGAACGTTGAGGGGAAGTCAGCTGGGGATGTTTGGAGAGATTGGCCGTGGGACAGCTGAACTCCAGGGGAAAATCATCTTCCTACTCCATCCCCTTTCTAGCTCCCCAACCACCCTGCTGAGAGCCACCTCCACCACCCAATAAAATCCCCACATTCACCATCCTTCAAGTCCATGTGTGACCTGACTATTCCTGGATGCTGGACAAGAACCCTGGTACCAAGAGGGCACTGAGCTGGTTAACACTTAAGCTATCTACAAATGACAGAGCTAAAAGAGAGCACTTTAGCATGCCCACAGGGCTTTGAGACTTGAAGACACCCACCCCTAGACACTACTGTGGGACCACAGTCCAGAAGTGCTTGCCCCAGTTCCTGCACCTGTCCATCTGCATGCTCCCCTTCCCATAAAGGGTTTGAGAGCACATGGTGGCCAAACAGACAAGCCACAACCCTTTCACATGTCCTGCGAGGGGAGTCAAGGAACTCTCCCATTTCAGCATCTTTCAAGGAAATGATCCATTTAATCTAAGTTACCAACTTTGTGAGCATAGAATTGTTCATAGTATTTCTTCAATATCCTTTTAGTGACCATGGATCCAGTGATGTCTTCTCTTTTATTTTTGATATTAGTAATTTGTGGCCTCTGTCTTTTTTTCTTAGCCTGTTTAGAAGCTTATCAATTTGATTAATCTTTTCAAAGACAAATTTGGTTTTGATTTTCTATATTGATTCTGTGTTTTCATATATATATATTTTAAGACAGGGTTTCACCATATTGGTCAGGCTGGTCTTGAACTCCTGATCTCAGATGATCCACCTGCCTCAGCCTCCCAAAGTACTGGGATTACACACATGAGCCACCACATGTGGCCTCCAGCTATGTTTCTGCTATTGATTTCTTTTTTTTTTTTGAGATGGAGTCTCACTCTATTGCCCCTGGCTGGAGTGCACTGGCATGATTTCGGCTCACTGCAAGCTCTGCCTCCAGGGTTCAAGTGATTCTCCTACCTGAGCCTCCTGTGTAGCTGAGACTACAGGTACATACCATCACATCTGGCTAATTTTTGTATTTTTAGTAGAGACAGGGTTTTGCCATGTTGGCCATGCTGGTCTTGAACTCTTGACCTCAAGTAATCTGCCTGCTTCAGCCTCCCAAAGTGCTGGGGTTATAGGCATGAGCCACCACATCCAGCAGCTGTTGATTTCTAATTTAATTCCACTGTGATCTGAGAGCAGACACATGATTTCTATTATTTTAAATTTGTTAAAGTGTGTTTAATGGCCCAGAATGTAGTCCATCTTGTTGAATTATCTATGTGAGCTTCAGAAGAATGTATATTCTGTTGTTGTTGAATGAAGTAGTCTATAGATATCAATTATATCAAGTTGATTGATGATGTTGAGTTCACTTATGTCTTTACTGATTTCTGCCTTTTGTAGCTGTTCATTTCTGATAGAGGAGTGTTGAAGTCTCCCACTATATTAGTGGATTTATCTGTTTCTCCTTGCAGTCCTGTCATTTACTGGACAGCTCTGAGTCTCCAACAATTTGTCAATTGTAGCTCAGGTTTTCCTACCCCAGTGCTGATTCCTGTGGAGGTTTCTGCTCAGGTGAGTTATGACTCTGTACTTGCTTGTCTGCCTCTCCAATTCTGGAGGCAATGGTTTCCCTTGTGACCTCACTTTTCTTACAGATCTAAGAGGAGTTGCTGATTTTTCATTTTGTTCAGTTTTTTACTTGGTAGGATGAAATGGCACTTCCAAGCTTTTTA
>PVKV010013139.1:0-32821 GCA_004027835.1 Alouatta palliata | reverse complement strand
AACCACATATGATGTATGTATAAGAAACATAAGATATCTAAGGACTTTTACAAGTTTGGGTGCAGTCCTTACATCACAATTCTGATTTTTTTCTCCTGTAAAATTTTAAGTTATTCAACTATGTATCTCCTATTATGGGAATTTTCAGGATCTTAAGCCTCCTGTTGAAACAGATCATACTGTAGCTTCTATGTGATATATGTGGGCATATATGTCAGTGGCAATGATATTGGGGTTTGAGTTCCGTAATGGATATCTCTGGTTTTTTTTTCCCAACCAACGTAGCTCAAAATTTCCACACATTCTTCAACTTTTTTTTTTTTTTTTTTACTTTTAATATTTTAGGTTCTTCTTTTATATCATCTCTTGTAACTATGGCTATTTCCCACTGTCATCAGCCTAACAGATATTTACATTCTTGCAAAAGCCTATCTAACTTGAATATCTACTCTTTCCAAGTTAACCTCTATATTGCTCTTAGATTGTTTTTTCTAAAATTCCCCTTTCTAATGTGATTTACCCTGGCCAAAACTGTCAGTGATGTACAATGATCTCTAGTGGCAATCTCAAAACTTATTTGATTGTGTATATATTAATAAAAATATTTCAAGCATGTGCCCTAATATATATGTTTTAAAAAATAAATTACACGTATATATACCCGTCCATCCACATATTTAATATTAGTTAAGCTTAACTTTAAGAATAAAACTGATTATAAGTGAGAGTTATAATATTTTTCATCTTCATTCCACAAGATCACTTAGTGCAATTCATTTTGGCTGATGGTGTATAGGCAGAATGTTTTTTTATATTACTAGTTTATTAAATTTTACTTTAAGTTATGGAATACAAGTGCAGAATGTGCAGGTTTGTTATATAGGTATACATGTGCCATGGTAGTTTACTGCACCTATCAACCCGTCATCTAGGTTTTAAGCCCCACATGCATTAGGTATTGGTCATAATCTCTCCCTCGCTGTGCCCCCAACGCCCGACAGGCCCTGGTGTGTGATGTTCCCCTCCCTGTGTCCATGTGTTCCCATTGTTCAACTCCCACTTATGACTGAGAACATGCTGGTGTTTGATTTTCTGTTCCTGTGTTCATTTTCTGAGAATGATGGCTTCCACCTTCATCCATGTCCCTGCAAAAGACATGAACTCATTCCTTTTTATGGCTGCAGAATACTGTTTTTTTAAATCACTGATTTGGGTCAGTGGAGTGCTGTCCCACTGCTTGTGGTGCTGAACAGTCACCACACACTACCTCATCACTGTGACTCCTGATCTTTGAACACTGGAGACTCCTGTCTAACTTTTTCCCCTCACTCATGAAACAAAAGGAAATATATAGACAGTAATCTCTAGAGGGTTCTATTTTCCAAGATGGAATACCAGAGGAGTAAACATTCTCGACCCTCCATGCTGAAGGAATAAAGTGTCTTTCCCATGGAGAGAAGCAGACTAATAATGAAAAGAAATGAAGGGTTCAAATAAAGCTTTATATTAGCTGAGTAATCCAATTTTGCTGTTGAAAAACACAGACCCAAAAAAATGTTAAAAGAATACTCTAATCCTCATGTTTTCATAACTTTGTAGCTTCACAACCAAGAATGATTGAAAACAGAAGAAGGAATTGCTGTCAAAGATTGTACAGTAAGATGAAGTTGTACAGTGATGTTGAGGACTATAAATGTTAGCAGGTACATGAATACTTCTGTGGCTGTTGGCTATTAGATACAAGACTGTAAATTTCTGCCTTGAGGATGATTCTGATGGTCTATAAAATGTCAACTGATGTTGTCACAAATCAGTGGTTCATATGAATCTCATAAAGATTATAGAACCTCCAGCACTTGTTATATAAATGATAAAAGAGCATTTCCTTTTTAAGTTTCCAGCTAGCTACAGTTCAACTGAATGCAAATTAGAAAGCTTAAGTGATACCTGCAGAGTTGAAAAATAGGTTACTAAGTATATCTAGGTAAAAATATATTGAGAATTTAGAAAAACAAAATAATAAAAAAAGAAAAACAGAATAATGTCTGTCATTGGTGGTTCTAACATAATGCCATCAGAGAATTTATAACCAGTATGGCATCTTTGTGTAGACAATTAAAACATTTTTTTTTTTACTTTTTAACTTCTCACTTTAATTTTTATTTTTTAATTGGCAAGTAAAAATTGTATGTATTTATAGTGTACAATGGGATGCTTTGATATATGTATATATTGTGTAATGGCTAAATCAAGCTACCTAACATGTTGTGAAAGCAAAATAAATGTTGGGACCCCCAAATCACTAAGCCAAAGGGAAAAGTCAAGCTGGGAACTGTATCAGGTAAACCTGCCTCCCCTTCAGTTCCCAAATAAGATAGCTACAAAGATGAAAAAGCTACATACCTCCCTCACAATTTGCCCACCAGAAAATTTCTAGTGCGCCTCAAGATCTTTACCCTAAAACAATTCTGTTGAATTTCACCCTGGCAATATAAATTAATAGCTTATTTTCATAGGTGTGGGACAAAGGACAGAACTCAAAGTCATCCGTTTGCTCATCTGAGACGAATGTCTGATTATGGGTCTCACCACCAATGCCAAACTTTAGTGTTAATGATTATATATATATATTTTTTTGAGACGGAGTTTTGTTTTTGTTGTCTAGACTGGAGTGCAGTGGTGCAATCTCAGCTCACTGCAACCTCCACCTCCTGGGTTCAAACGATTCTCTTGCCTCAGTCTCCAGAGTAGCTGGGATTACAGGTGGCCACCACTAGGCCCAGCTAATTTTAGAAGTATTTTTAGTAGAGAAGGGGTTTCACCATGTTGGCCAGACTGGTTTTGAACTCCTGACCTCAAGTGATCCGCCCGCCTCAGCCTCCCAAAGTGCTAGGATTACAGCCAGATATTAATAATCATACTTGAATAACCCATTTCACTGAAAGTCTTCTTCAATATACACTTTTAGTATCTATTTCCATTTAGTAAATGTTTTTCTTTATCGCATATTATGTGCCAAGCTATGTAAAAACAGAGATAAAGGCAGTTTCTACACTTAAGAACTTCATAATCCAGTGAAAGACACAGGCAAGAAGATAAGTTAATATCATTATGTTATATTGTCTGGTAGATATACAAGCAGAATAGTATATCAGCACATAGAGAGATAGCTAATCAGCATATCCTAATACTAACAGAATACGAACAGTCTTCCCAGATGAAATGACGGTTGAGCTGACTCAAGGACAGTAGGCACCAGCTAGACAAGCCAGTGGAAGTAACACTTTCTAGAGAAAGAAAGCAGTGTGTGCAAAGCCAGACAGGTGTGAGGCAGTAGAGCAAGAATTGGAGATTAAATGCCATTCATTAAAGGGGCGGTATTGAAGGATTCTGAGTAGTGACATGATAGGATTTGCATATTTAAAAAATCATTCTGAAAATAATGTAAGGAGTAGATTCACAGCCAGCAAAAGACGGAAATAACTTTGGAATATTACTAAAAATATTGAGTCATCAGTCAAGTCATTGGAAGTGAAGATGGGGAAAGGAAAAAAATTAAAAGGCTGCATGCAGTGACTCATGCCGGTAATCTCAGGACTTCGGGAGGCTGAGGCAGGAGGATCACTTGAGGACAGAAATTCAAGACCAGCCTGGGCAACATAGTGAGACCCTGCCTCTACAAAAACAAATGTTTAATATTAGCTGGGCGTGGTGCCTCACAACTGTCATCCCAGCTACTCAGGAGGCTGAGGCTGGAGAATTTTTGCTTGAGACCAGGAGCTTGAGGCAGCAGTGAGCTATGAATGTGCCACTGTGCCCCAGCCTGGGCAGTAAGCAAGATCCTGTCTCAATTTTTTTTTTTAAACATAATTAGGTTATAGAATCAATATGGTTTGAGCAATTAACTTTAGGGCAAGGGAGAGAGACAAGTCTCAGGTACTCCCAAAGTTTTGGCTGGGAAAAGGATATCACTTGCTGATCAAGGGAATACAGAAGGAGGAACATTTGGGGGACAAAGTGTGAGTCTTGGCCACGTTGTGCTTGAGGTCCCTATGGGGCATGAGTAGAGATGTCCAGCGGGAAAATACATACTTGATTTTGAAGTTCTCAGGAGCAATCTTGGCTTACAGTGGGGATGTTGAAGCCATCACTAGCAGCAAGCCGTGATGGGGTCCCCAGATAGACTGTGGAGAATGGGGACAGGGCCAGGAAAAATATGTCAGCAGTGATGGGAGGAAAAGGAACCATCAGGGATAATAAAGTAGAGTAACCACCGAGGCCAGAAGAAAACTCGGGAGCAGGCGTATCATGGAAGCCAGTGGGGGAAGAGTTTCAAGAAGGAAATCAAATCAACAGTAGATAGGAAGACTGAGGAGGTTTGTACCTTAGTCACTCCTGTTGTTGTTTTTTGACTAATTTAAATTTTATTTGTATTCTATTTATGTTACCTCAAAAATATGTGTTTAAATACATGACATAAAATGTAGCCATATTGTATAGATATTACAGCTGACAATTATGGCCTTATCAAGGTATATCTCTCCTCTTGTATTCTTATGTAATGCCAGAGGCATTCTTTCCAGTTGTGCTTGAAGCAAAGCCTGGAACCACATAAAGAAACTATTCTGCAATTCCCCAGTATGAAAATGAAATTTTGTTCTATAGAAATGAATTCTAATATATGACTGAGTGAGTCCTTTTGAGCGCTACTTTATAATGCTATAATAAAACTACTTTGTACTCACAAGTTCAGCTGTTCAGGTTTTTGTATTTGTCATAATGTCAGAAATTACCCTGAGGTGTCCAGAGAGTAGCAATACTTTGAACATGATAGAAACATATTCAGAGTTCTCAACACTGCCACATAAATGTTGAATCTAAATAACTGAATGAGAAAAAAACATTTAAAAAGGGTTATTCTGTGAATTAAGGTCACAGCATGTATTACTCAGGATTCTCCAGAGAGACAGACCAATAGGATACATAGATAGATAGATAGATAGATATAGATAGATAGATAGATAGCCAAGGGGACATTACTTACGGGAATTAGCTCATGTGATTATGGAGGCTGGGAAGTGCCATGACAGGCTGTCTGCAAGCTGGAGACCCTGGGATGTCAGTAGCATGGCTCTGAGCCAGGAAGCTGATGGTGTAACTCTCAGTCTGAGTTTGAAGGCCTGAGAGCAGGGGTTGGTAGGGGAGGTTGCTGATGTAAGTCCTGTAGTCCAAAGGCTGGAAGAGCCTGCAGTTGTTGTCCAAAGATAGGGGAAGAGTATCCCAGCTCCAGCAGATGGATCAACATATGTGTCTTTTCTCTGTTTTTGTTCTCTGTGGACGCCAACGGCTTGGATGGTGCCTGCTCACACTGAGGTGGGTCTTCCCCACCTGGTCCGCTCAGACTCACATGCTAGTCTCCTCCGGAAACACCGTCACAGACATACCCAGAACTCATGCTTTACTGGCTCCCTGGGCATCCCTCAATCCAGTCAAGTTGAAATCTAACATTAGCCATCACCCAGCATTTTATGATAACCTCAAAAAGAATCTGAATCTCACTGTGGGATACTGGCCTTTTAGCACTAAAAGACAAGTTAGTTGAAACACGGAAATGTACTTGTGTGGTGTGGCATGCGTGCAAGTGTGTGCCTGGTCATGTGTGTGTGTGTGTGTGTGTGTGTGTGTGTGTATGTGTGTGTATGTTTGTCTGTGTGCCTGCTGGCTTTAGGGGACGTCTGCCCAATGACATATCTAGAGTCTAGAGTGCCCAAAGAAAGAGATCTAAATTTTAGATGGACTGCCTATTCAGTTCCCTTCCGGTTTCTAAAGGAGAGACAGTCGTATATCTCTTTTATCTATACACTCAAACAAGATGTGAATGGAACAAAAATCAGCCAATTTGTTTCTGTCGGAAAATAAATATAGGCTTCATATCTGTGGAAAGGCATTGTTTGTCATAAACCAACACCCACAAGAAACGTAATATTCTCAAAACTTCTTACTTTGAAAAATTCCAAAAGCACAGAAAAGTTGAAAGAATAATGCATATACCTTTCATCTAGAATCACTAGTAATATTTGGCCGTATTTGCTTTTTCAACGTATATGTGGTTACATGTGTGTATGTACTGTTTTCTTTGAACCATCTGAAAATAAACTGGATAGCAGGATACGTCTCTCCTAAGTACTCTGTACTCCCAAGAACAAGAACATCTCCATAACCACAGCACCATTAGCAAGCCTAATAAATTTAAAACTCGTCTGCTCGTATTCAGTTTTTCCAGTTGTTCCCTTAATATCGAGGATCTACGACAAGGGCCACATCGTGCATTTAGCTACCGTGGCTTTTTAGTCTCCGCATCTAGAACAATCTCCGACCCATTTTTTGTGATTTTTTTTTTTTTGCTGTTTATGACATTGATATTTTAAAGAATCAGACAGGCTGTCTTGCAGAACATCCCACCGTCTGAATGTGTGTGTCATTAGTTCCCTAGGCTGCTGTACAATGTAGCACAGACTGCCTGGTTTCATACAACAGTAAGGTATCGTCTCACAGCTCTGGAGGCTCAAAGACCAAAATCAAGGTGTCGGCAGGGCCACGTGCCCTCCAAATGCTGTAAGACAATCATTTCCTTGCTTCCTCCAGCCCCCAGTGGCTCCCGGTACTCCTTGACTGTGGGCAGCTTAACTCCTCTCTGCCTCGGTCTCCGCACCACCTTCTGACAAGAACACCATTCGTAGGGTCCACCCTATTCTAGTGTAACCTGATCTCAGCTACATCTGCAAAGACCGTTTCCATACAGGGTCACATTCTGAGATGCTGCAGGTTAGGACTTCCACATAGAGAGATTTTGGGCAGAATAGTTTACTGAAGAACAGTGTGTTTCCTCGTGGTTGATTTTTTTTTTTTGAGACGGAGTCTTACTCTGTCACCCAGGCTGGAATGCAGTGGCATGATCTTGGCTCACTACCTCTGCCTTCCAAGTTCAAGCAATTCTTATGTCTCAGCCTCCCAAGTAGCTGCGATGACAGGTGCCTGCCACTACGTCTGGCTAATTTTTGTATTTTTAGTAGGGATGGGGTTCACCATGTTGGCCAGGCTAGTCTTGAACTCCTGACCCCAGGTGATCCACTCGTTTCAGCCTCCCAAAGTGCTGGGAGTACAGTCATGAGCCACTGTGGACAGCCTCTCATGGTTGATGGAACTTGAAGATTTTCATGAAGAATATTTTGTAGGTGGTCCTGTGTACTTCCCATTACCTTAATTTGTCCCATTATTGGTGATGCTAAATTTGTTAACATAGCTAAGGTTATGTGAACAACCTTATATGAAATCTGCCAGATTTCACCAGTTATTAATAATCTACGAGCGTGGGAACACAACTGAGCTGAAGTCACTATGTGGAAGTTGACCCAGACACTGGTAGGAGGTGGGAAAGGGAGAAAGGGAAGCAGCACACCATTGCGGGCTGGGGCGTCAAGCTGACTGTCACAGGGTGCTGCAGCGCAGCCCTGCGGGAGCAGTGTAAACTGTGTAGCCTGGAATGAGGACCCCCTGGCTCTGGTTGTGGGCCACTGGAGCAGAACTTCCACCCTCCTCTGCCAGCAGACAGAGCTGGCTCTTGACCAGGGGAGGCCCTTGGAGCTTTGGGCTTGTGTGCTTCACAAGCATGGCCAGGCCACTGGCAGCCTCTGCTAAGGTGACCTCATAAGCTTCACTTGTGACTGAGTGGCACTCCGTTGAGTCTATGCACCACATTTTCCCATCTATTCACCTGTTGACGAACGCTTAGGTTGCTTCCAAATCCTGGCTGTTGTGAACAGTTCGGCAGTAAACACGGGGGTGCAGATATCTCTCGGCCTATCAATTTCCATTTCTATGGATATATACCCATAGATGAAATTGCTGGATCATGTGTTCATGCTGTTTTTTGTTTTTTGAGTAACCAAATTGCTAAGAGAATAAATTTCTAATGTCTCACTACCAAAAACAAATTAAATAAGTCAGGTGATGAATATGTTACTTAGCTTGCTTTAATCATTTCACATCGTATACGTGTATCAAAACATTACATTGTACCCCATAAATGTACATATTATCTGTCAATTAAAAACGAAATCCTGGGCTGGGTGCGGCGGCTCACACCTGTAATCCCAGCACTTTGGGAGGCTGAGGCGGGCAGATCACGAGGTCAGGAGTTTGAGACCAGCCTGACCAACGTAGTGAAACCCGTCTTTACTAAAAATACAAAAATTAGCCAGGTATGGTGGTGTGGGTCTGTAATCCCAGCTACTCAGGAAGCTGAGGCAGGAGAATCACTTGAACCCAGGAGGCAGAGGTTGCAGTGAGCCCAGGTTGCCACTGCACTCCAGCCTGGTTGACAGAGCGAGACTCCTTGTCAAAAACAAACAAACAAAATAGCAAACAAAAACACAACGAAACCCTGTCTCTACTAAAATACAAAAAATTAGCCAGACGTGGTAGCAGCCGCCTGTAATCCCAGCTACTCTGGAGGCTGAGGTGGGAGAATCTCTTGAACCTGGGAGGCAGAGTTTGCAGTGAGCCAAGATTGTGCCACTGCACTGCAGCCTGGGCAACAGAGCAAGGCTTTGTCTCACAAAAATAAATAAATAAATAAAATTAATTTTAAAATGTTAAAAGTTTATTTAACGAGCAAGTTATAGACCTCGGTTACTTTATCTGTAGCCATGCTTTCAGGAGTTTCGGTATAATACACTGTTTTGTCAATTGCAGTTCATTTTGGTTCCATATTTTTGTGATTTTAGGAACTGGAGTTAATGAGGGGCCCGCTCCTCACATCCTACGGATTCTGCGTTGTCATTTACATAGGAGACAACAAGAACGTGAAATGAAATGCATGAAAATCCGACAAGGAACCCTGGGGAGGAGGGCACCGGGCGGACGCGGGCCTGGGGTGTGGTCTTGCCCTTCGCCTGGGCCGGCTGCCTGTCTCTGCTGCCCCCTGGAGGCCACGCTGCGCACAACCCTCAGTGTCCGTGAAGTCTGGGTCCTGCCATGGACGGAATTGTGTCCCCTCCTGCCAAAACGCCTATGTTGAAGCCCTAACCTCTAATGGAACTGCATTTGGAGATAGGGCCTCTATAGAGACAGTTAAGGCAGAAGAAGGTCTTATGGTTAGGCCTTAATCTAATGTGACTGGTTACCTTAAAAGAAGAAATTTATGACAAACAGCACACACCTAGTCAGGACACGGACGGAAGGCAGCCATGTGTCTGCAAGGCAAGCAAAGGGACCCCAGGAGAAACCAACCATGCCGACACCCTGATCTTGGATTTCCCCTCCAGAACTGTGAGAAAATACGTCTGTTGCTGAAGCCATGTGTCTGTTAGTATCTAGCAAACCAACACAGGGCTGCTTTGAGCTCTTTCATGCTCTGTTCTTTTTCTCAGCTGTCTCTGTATCTGCCTTTTGGTCACAGTCTTTGAATTTTGAGAGAGATGCTTTACGTCCTGGCTCTAAATCTCTCCCTGCCTGGGAGGTAGTTTACTCCTAAGCATATCCAATTTTTCTGTGCAGTCTTTAAGAAAAGGGGCAAGATTTAGATAATAAGTAGATCTTAAGTAACATTCTTTTCTTTTCCTTGTATTATCTTCATACTCACCCTCTCCAAAGACCAGCTTCCTTTCTGGTTTGAGATATACAGCTGGCTCTCAGGTCAGCCTGCAGGACAGGAGGGCAGGAGGTAGGTGTGTATGTACCAGAAAGAACATGCTCTCACTATAACTTCACTACAAACATTAAACAGTGCTTCTCAAATAGTCTGGGAGGAAGGACCTGGGATTTCCCCACAATCTGTACCAAATCTACATTTTTTATCAAATAAGATAAAGCGAATTTCTAGAAAAAAATGAAGGCATACAAAATACAGGTCCCAAGTTTTTATTATTAGATTCAATAGACAGACAATTACTCTGTCAGATTACTTTAATAGTTTCTAAACAGTGACTTTCCATTTCTGTACTTTACATACACTCTCAACACACGGTTCAAAGACAGACCCTGGTGTATGGACCATGCTTTAAAGACAACTGGCCCAAAGGCTGGTGCCAGGGACTTCCTTTCTTTCTCGTTGGTTTTTATAATCTCACTCAGAGTCTGCTGAGTTGTGTGTCTGGAAGAACTTCTCTCAGACTTTCTCTCTCCTTTTTCTGCCCCTCTGCCTTCCTGTTGGGATTCATCCCACTGAACTTTCCTTCATGGTCAAGGCCGTGGAGAAAATGGTTATTCCTGAGAGGTCTTGCGGAGACCTGCAGTGCTCTGGAAGAGCAAGCTCAAGTTTCTCAGCTCCTCTGCGTGGAGCAGCTAGAACATGGAATGCTCTCTTGTTCTGTGACAGCCTCTGCCATATTTGACTCTTGATCACTCTCTCTTTCCTGCAACCTCTCCTTCGTCTCCTCCTTCACAACAGTCTGTCGATGGGCAGTCAGACTGGCAATGTGTGAGAGGAAGCTGCAGTAACAGCTTTCTGGGTCCAAGAACTTCTCCACCGTCTGTCATGGTAAGTGGGAGAGCAGAATGATGGGCAGAAATTCTGGGAATGGAATCACCTGGAACTCCTGAAGAAGAAAGGAGCCAAGAGCTACATAATTTACTGGAATAAACCTTCCCCAGAGAAGTGATTGTCACATAGTATGTTTAGTTTATTGTTCAATAATAAACAGAAGGTCCCAAGACAATAATCTTTAGGCTGGCTTATTAACAGTGTATAGTTAAAGCCAAGCAGAATGGACACTACTCAATTTCCCATCACTACCTGGACAATAATACTTGCCCTGCCTCTCATCTATCTCGAGAAAGTACACATAGCAATTGGCACCTAATAAGGTCAGCTTTGTGAGGCTGGATTCCCCTGGAGCTATTCCAGCTGGTTTAGAATGAGCATAAGAGGTCACCAGGCTACCATGTTTTTTCCCATGCAAGCGCAGCCTACCTCAGCAAGAAAACATCCTATCCAGCCAGGGCACCTGGTTTCTAGAAGAGGTTGATACATGTGCCACTCCTGTTTTCTTGGATGACCAACAAGCACAGTACTCCCAGAGCAAAAGGGATCCTTTTGTATGGTCAGGCTGTAATGGATGTGGGTGAGTCTGGTATGGGCCTAAGGAAGTCACTCTGACACTGGCTGATTCCAAAGAAACGTGGTTCTGTCATTTATCCTAACTCTTTTTTTTTTTTTATGGGGCGGCCAGGGTGGGAATCGAGTCCGTGGCCTTGGGCAGTTGAGCACCAGGCGCTCACCAACTGAGCTAACCGGCCGCCCTATCCTAACTCTTAGCCTTGGCTAGAATATGCTGAAATGTTGAAAGATGGAAACTTCTGTGTTATGAAGCCATGGGAAATGAACTGAGGGGAAATTGGCATTATAGATTTTTAAAAAGGGATAACTTAGGAGCAAATATCTTGAGAAGGGATGGGATGCAGAGAACACATGGAGAGACTGGTCTTTGATAGAAAAGGAAGTTGTTTTTTCAGTTGCTAAAGGAAAGAAAAAAATCAACGTCAGGTGCGGATGAGTTTGTGAATCTGGTGGTGGGAAGGTGAGGGTGGATCTGATGGCCCCTATTTTCTCAGCCAAGTATAAGGTAAAGTGGATGGAGGATGTGAGGAGGCCACTAGGAAGGGGACAGAGTTTGCGAAGAGAGAAGAAATGATCTTCTTGAAGACAGGGATAGTAATCTTACTAGCAAAAATGCACTGGGTTGCTGGGTTACAATGAAAGCCCATTTGGGTTGCAGGAGGATGAACTTTAGAGTGGAGCTCATTTGCTTAGTTGTATGAATCTGGCCAAAGTTCCCCGGCTGGGTGCAGCTGAGGAGGACTGGGCATTTGGGTGTCTTTAGACAAGCATAATGCAGGGAGAGGGGGCAAGGTGGTTATAATGACAGGCCCTGGGGTCTAATCTGGAGAAAAAATGGGAAGGAAGGAAAGGGCCAATGGAGATTAAGAAATCAAGAATGTTATGTCACAATTGAAGGTGAAATATGGTAGGAGTACTTGATCAAGTGACATAGAAGATAAGAGGTCATGGCTGCTGTATGTAGTGCTCTGGAGGTGACGCAGGTTCGAGTGTGAACCATGCAGGCTGTGGCAGTGGTGGCACGGAGGAAAACGTATTCACTGGCCCTAGGAAGCCCAGCAACTGATTGCAGGGTGTTGGGCGCGTCATCCAAGTCGATACTGAAGATGTCAAGAAAGGTGATGATGGACACCAGAGGCCAGGTCTGGCTGGGGAGACGTTGGTACTGACAGAAGCTGAGAATCTCAAAGGAGAAGGTAGGAGGTGATGGTCTGAAGCAGCAACAATCAGCTCCACAAATAAGCTTTGGGACAACCTGATTTCAGTGAAGGTTTGGAAATGAAGCCAGCCCTCAGGAAGAGGCTGAAACTAGAGGGCATGGCTTGCCGTCACTTTTGGAGCAGGGATTCCAGGAGCATAGTGCATGATGTACAGGTAATATGTTTGTTTTATATTATTAATGATGTTTTCATTGACCAAAAAAGAAATAAGTGCCCATCAAAGAAAAATTGGAACATACCAGTAAGTATAGCGAAGACAATAAAAAATCATCCACCATCTGATTCTTGGTGATGACCACTTTTAAATGTTTTGTGTTTTCCTTCCAGTCTTTCCCCTACATATCTGCACACATCACCCAAATTAACCTCAAATCATGTGTGTAATTGGGTAGGCTAACATGCAATATAGACTAGAGATTGAGTGCATACGCTCTGGAGTCAAATTGACATGAGTTCAAAGCTTGGCTCTGTGATTTATTAGTCGTGTGAACTTAGCCAAGGTTCTGAAATCTCTGACTTGGCTGTTTATAAAATGGAGATAATAAGATAATTAGTTGTGTCATCAGTTAACATGAGGATGAAATGAGGCAATGTATACATAGCAACTTACCACAATGTCTGCGACACAGTAAGTACTAAACACATTTTTCTCTTTAACATTTTTAAATGAACATTTCCCACGTTATTAAATAGTCTTGAAGTCCAGGATTCTTCCTGGTTACTGAATATCCGTTGTATTGATGTACACTGTGTCTACCCCTTTTTGATGACAGCATAATATAGAAGTTGAGGCAGCCTCCAGAATGAAAATGCCTGAGTTTGAATCCTGGGTCCACTACTTATCCGTGTGACCTCGCTGAGTTACTTAACTTCTATAATTTCAATGTTCTGATCTGTGAAATGGAGATAATTGTATCCCTACTGAGTTTCTGTGATAATTACCTAATACAACACATGTGAAATGCTCAGTAAATCTTAGTGATTATGACGATGATGATGTTTGCAAATATTTACAGCGTTTCATTTCTGACATATGCCAGTTTGCATCACTGGATTTTATAATTTCTAGAAAGTGAGGGTAACTAAAAGTGTGAAGTTTACCAGAAAAAGAGCAATTCTGGTTGGCCAGTAGACAAAATCTATTTCAAGATTCTAAAAGGTGCAAATAAAATGAAACTTGTATAATAACAGCTAATCTTTCTTTCTTTCTTTCTTTCTTTCTTTCTTTCTTTCTTTCTTTCTTTCTTTTCTTTCTTTCTTTCTTTTCTTTCTTTCTTTCTTTCTTTTTCTTTCTTTCTTTCTTTCTTTTTCTTTCTTTCTCTCTCTTTCTTTCTTTTCTTTCTTTATTTCTTCTTTCTTTTTCTTTTTTTGGTAAAACTATTGAATCAAGAACAAGGCAAACCACTTCAGGAGGACTTGGAATTTGATTATAAAGTAATGAGACAGACTCCACAGCAACCAGCCTTATAATTTTAGAGTCACACCTGGAATGTTTCCTCTCTGTGAGAAATTGAGGGCTTTGGTGATCCTGATTATGACACTGATGTCAGTTGATGATGAATGAAAGTACACACACATCTACGAATATTCTCTTTGGTTCCAAGCTTTCATACTAGTAATATGACCTAGCATATGTCAGCTGGTTTTCATGTGATCACTAAACTCATTATTTTCCCCAGATATAATCTGTTTTGTGACTCAAGTACTAATGAATTCAGCACAATGTCTGTCATTGTCAGCCAAAATTCCTGGTACCTTTTAGTTATTATCTCAGCTGATGATACAGGTCTGAATTAAAAAATGGAATTCAAAAATTCTTTTGAAGCTGCCCTTTGGGAGGCCAAGGCAGGTGGATCACCTGAAGTCAGGAGTTCGAGATCAGCGTGGCCAACGTGGCGAAACCCCGTCTCTACTAAAATACAAAAAATAGCCAGGCATGATGGTAGGCACCTGTAGTCCCAGCTACTTGAGAGGCTGAGGCAGGAGAATCGCTTGAACTGAGGAGGTGGAGGTTGCAGTGAGCCAAGATCACATCACTGCATTTTAGCCTGGGCAACAGAGTGAGATGATCTCACAAAACAAAAACAAAAGCAAAAATTCTTTTGAAGCTGTGTGAAATCTGTTCACCTCATCTCCTGCTGTGTTTGTGAAACAATGAACACTGGTTATAGTAATACAATACTTCCCCATCTAAAAGAAAAATCATTCTCACCTTTTTCAAACAAAAGTTTTATATTAATATTAAAGACCTGGGAGTATCAAAAATAGTGGAAGGTAGAACCTGGCCAAGAGTAAGGCAACAAAGATATTTAAACTGCTGCCTGCTGAATGGGTGGGCGGGTAGGCTGTGTTCCTTTCTCGCCCTTCCTTTGATGAGTATTTTGGTGGAAACATCGGTGGAAAGGATTTCTGCCATGTCTACGTGAAGTGAGGAATTGGATTAGATTTTTCACATCCTGTAGACCATGGTGTATAATAATCTAGAGTAATGAAAACATCATTTGTAATGATAGATTACAAGATGGCCCTGTAATAGCTAAATTGAGATCAATTACCTTGACTCCAATAAGAGTTTGTTTCCTGGTGGGAGGAGAGGAAAACAGGAATGAGTATAACTGTGAGGAGAGCAGTTGTTGGTCACACAGATGGAGCTTCAGAGGTCAAGGGCCCCAGGACCAGTCTCTCAGGCAGGTGACTACCCAACTCCCCTTGGTAGAAGCATCCTTTGGAGAGGGGAAGTTCCCTCAGGACAACGATCACTGCTGTTAGTACATTTTGTTAACTCTCAGGTCTATGTTTATTTGTGAGTTTCTTTCTTTTTCCTCTTAAAAAAATTCAGTTCCATATTTCTTAATTTTACCTATTTCTTCTTTGTCTACAACTTGAGGCAGTCTTTACGCCCCTTGAACATGGACTATGGAGAACGCCTGGCAGGTGTATTCATCTTGTATGGAAATATTTGACAAATGTTTTTCCCCCGTAATCCATGTGAGGCCTGAACCAGGTTATGTAGTGGGTGCCCAATAAACATGCATATGCTTCTCAGTGTACAGTCCTTTCACTTCTTCTCTGAGCCTCTCTACAGCCCTGTGAAGAAAGCAGGGCAAGGCTGGGCGCAGTGGCTCACACCTGTAATCCCAGCACTTTGGGAGGCCGAGTCAGGCAGATCATCTGAAGTAGGGAGTTCAAGACCAGCCTGACCAACGTGGTGAAACCCCGTCTCTACTAAAAATACACAAATTAGCTGGGTTTGGTGGCGGATGCCTGTAATCCCAGCTACCCTGGAGGCTGAGGCAGGAGAATCGCTTGAACCTGGGAGGTGGGAGGTTTCAGTGAGCAGAGATCACACCACTGTACTCCAGCCTGGGCGATGGAGTGAGACTCTGTCTGGAAAGAAAGAAAGAGAGAGAGAGAGAGAAAGAGAGAGAGAGAGAAAGAGAGAGAGAGAAAAAAAGAAGAAAGAAAGTGGGGGGGGGGAGGAAATGCCACTTCTCAGGAGAAGAAAATGGCGTAGATATGAAGAAGCAGAAACAAGTTCCCATCGTTGTTGGGAGTAGAGCTGGAACGTGGCCCTTGTGACTTCCCTTTGTAGCTTCTGTTGGTTCTGAGGTAGCCGACACAGATCAGCAAGGACGGTAGTTGGAGCACACACCGCCCTCTCACAGAAACCTCCAGGTCGTACTGGCTTCTGCAGGAACAGTCACACCAAGAATGAATGGGCTTTGAGTCTTCACAGCAGAGGTCCTTAACCGTCAGTTTCAAAATTCCTAGGATGTTGTTTATGGATGGGTGACCTCCAAAACCATGTGCCAACTGTGTGTGTGTGCATAGTTCCAGAGCCACTCCAGAGCCACCAAGAGATTCTCTTAAGGTCCCTTAAATGCCAAGAGCTATCACCAAGGTCAATCTTACACCTAAAGCTCTTGAGGGCCTCTTGATTTCTCGTCTTTGCTCCAGAAAGAGATGCAAATGATTAGTGAAATCCCAGCATTTCAACTCCATGAGATGGTTCTTTACACTGGAACTTTATTAGAATAAACACATGAGAAACTGCTAGTCTGTAGGAATGTGGAGGCAGAGCTTGGCATCATCGCGGTGTGCAGGAGTTACTGTGCATAATGGATGAATCAGCTCTCACAGAAAGCAGCTCCGTTCAGTCACTATCAGTGAGCCTCAAGCTTTGGCCTATGTAAGACGCTCCTGGAGAGCTTGAGAAAGCTTCAGATTCCCAGGCCGCGTCCTAAACCTACTGACTTGAAACCTGTGACGGTGGAATCCTGTCATCTGTATTTTAAATGACAACCTGGGGTAATCCCGCCACTAGTCCACAACAGGAGAAAAAGTGCTGTAAAGGGTACTCTTTTTTCATGTTAGGAATATCTCTTCTTACATATAAAGAACTTTTTTTTTTTTGAGACATAGTCTCACTCTGTTGCCCAGGCTGGAGTACAGTGGGCGATCTCGGCTCCCTGCAACCTCCACCTCCCTGGATCAGGCAGTTACTTTGTAGACTGTCCCTCAGTCTGGGTTTGTTGGTGTTTGACCATTATTAGATTCAGGTCATACATCTTTGGTGGAAATATCACAGAGGCGATGCTGTGTTCATGCACCTTCTCAAGTGGCACAGGCTTTTGATCTGTGCTATTATCAGTCATACTAACTTTGGACATTTGATTAAGGTGGCTCCTGCCGGCTTCCCCATGGTAAAGATACAGTGGAGAATATTTCCACTTTGGAGTAAGTATTCTTGAAGATGGTATAGTGAGATTACCAGAATACCCTCTATCACTACACATTTTCAATGTGTTCATTTTTTTTCTTTTATTTTTAGTTGACACATAATTAATGCACAGATTTATAGGATGGATAAAGAGTGATATTTTGGCCAGGCACTGTGGCTCATGCCTGCAATCCCAGGACTTTAGGAGGTGAAGGTGGGTCTATCACCTGAGGTCAGGAGTTCAAGACCAGCCTGGCCAACATGGTAAAACCCTGTCTCTGAAAAAAACACAAAAATTAGCCAGGTGTGGTGGCGTGCTCCTGTAGTCCCAGTTACTTGGGAGGCAGGAGACTTGCTTGAACCCGAGAGAGAGCGGTTGTAGTGAGTTGAGATCATGCCATTGCACTCCAGCCTGGGGACAAGGGTGAAACTCTGTCTCAAAAAAGAAAAAAAGGATATTTAAATACATGTATACAATACATAATGTTCATTAATTAACTTATGTATCAGTTTTAGGACTGACCACTTCCTATTTTACTCAATGGGCTGTAATTTGTTACTATGTTATTTATTTTGATGCTCGAATTGTCCCAGATTTGGTTGAATATAGAAGGAAATATGGACGTAACCGTGGGTGCTGTATGTCTGTGTGTGCACGTATTGTCAGGCTCTGTCGTCTGGGAGCTTTTGGAAGTGGGGACACTCCAGTGGCAGCAAGCACTAAATTCTGGGCTCTGGTTGTCCCAATTTCTATGTCTGTGTCTGCATGTCTGTGGTTGTATACGGAAAACAATGAGTTCACATCTATATTTTTCATGGCAATTCAATACCAGGGGGCTTGTTCCAGATTCCCCTTTACATGTTTGTAACTCCCTTCGCTGGCAGTGAGAAACCTATCTCAGTTATTCTTAATTAATTAATTAGGTTAGATTAATTCTGCAGTAAATAATAAGTCTCCCGCTGTCACTGGCAGGCCCCCTCCTCCTCAAACTTGTATTCCTTATTTCACTTGGGCACAGGGCTGGGCACCCCCCATGCCACCCGAATGTCCTCCTCACCCCTCAGGCTGACAGCAATGCCAGGCCCGCGCCTCCAGGAGCCAAGGTTGTCCTGGCTCGCACTGGAGACAGGAAACCCCCAGGACGCCCTTCTCCCCTGCCATGGATCCAATACCCTGCACTAGACTTCCTGCTGCGTGGCCTCAGCCCTCATCCCGCCTGTGCCAAGCTCCCCAGGGCGGAGGGCGGAGGCCTCCTCTCCTCGTTTTGGATGCTTCCCCACGAGGGTGCCCTCTTCCTCCCGTGCGCTCTGTCTCCTGCGCGATGTAAACACTCACCTGCTCCCTCTCAGGCCCCCACACCTGCGCTGGGACCGCGTGTCGGCAGAGGCAGGGGCCCTCCTGCCCCTGCCTGGGCTCTTCCCCTCCCCTCACTCCTGCTGACTCGCCGCTCTGGGCCCCCGCCCCTGCACTGAGCCTTCCGCCCTGTAGATGCCGCCTCACCCTGCTCGAGCTCCAGGGTCCTGTCCACGCAACCCTGCTCCATAGCTTTTGGACTAAATTATGCAGAAATCAAGGAAGGAAAGGGGAAGAGAAACAGGAAGAGAAAGAAAACGAAGAGCAACCAGTTTCTTCAAGTCCATAAAAACCCTATTGGGATTTAGCTTGGGATTCCATTGACTTTGGCATTCAACTGGGGAAGAACTGGCATCTTTACATCACTGAATCTTCCAGCCCATAAACATGCCACAAATTCCCACAGTTAACTTAGGCCTTCTTTAATTTTCTCAGTAATACTATTTAGTTTTCAGTGCAGAGGTCTTGTACAACTTGTCTTAGATTTATTTTCCTAGGCAATTGATATATTTCTTGTTTATTTTATAGACTTTTTTTTTTTTTTGCTATTTATTACAGGCATCTAGAAAATTCAAATGATTTTTATGGATTGCTGGCAACATTGCTAAACTCATTAATACTAATGATTTATCCATAAATTATGTTGATATTTTTACATATATAATCATTAAGTTGATAATTTTAACAATTTCATTTTGAAAAGTTTTTAGCATTAGAGTTTCTTAATTAAGTATTCAAATATGGAATGATACTCTTAAAGAATATCAGAGTTGGGGAGGTCTTTAGAAAATGCCTTGATCCATGGAGAAAAATCATGTATATGTGCAAATACAGGAAACATTTTTCACAAATAATTTGCGGGGAGGGGAGTCCCTATCTCCTGAAGCTTCCCAAAAGGCATGGTCTCAGCTAGAGGGACCGTGACCCTAGGTTAAGAATCTCTGCCAGCTACTTGTTTTGAAAGGGGAGGAAACCAAGACTCATGAGGGAAGTGATAGAATCCATTCTCCCCAAATAATTGTGTGCATGAGTGAAACACCTAGGACACAGACTTAGGAAAACTCCTTTGTATAGCAATTCACCCAACAATGGACTCTCTATGCCAGCTTCTTGTCCTGTAATTTATAAAATTTATAAACTCTTCTTTTTTTTTTTGGAGACAGGGTCTCACTCCATCACCCAGACTGGAGTGGAGTGGTGTGATCATGGCTTACTGCAGCCTCAGTCTTCCAGCCTCAGGTGATCTTCCCACCTCAGCCTCTCTGGTAGCTGGGATTACAGGCGCACACCACGACTCCTAGCTAATTATTCTCTTTTGTAAAGACAGTGTTTTGCCATGTTGTTCAGGCCGATCTCGAACTCTTGGGCTCAAGCAGGCTGCCACCTCAGCCTCTCAAAATGCTGTGGTTTTTCGGTGGTGTTTTGTGTTTTTTGAGGCAGAGTCTTGTTCTGTCACCCAGGTGAGAATGCAGTGACACCATCATAGCTATCTACAGCCTTGAACTCCCGGGGTCAAGTGATTCTCTGCATTAGCCTCTTTACCTCTTTAGTAACTGGGACTACAGGCATGCACCATCACAACCAGCTAGTTTTTATTTCATTTTATCTTACTTCATTTTACTTTGTTGAGATGGCATCTCACTATGTTGCCCAGGCTGGTCTTGAACTTCAGGCCTCAAGGGAGCCTCCTGCCTCAACCTCCCAAGTAGCTGGGATTACAAGTGCAAGCCACCGCACCTGCTTCTTCCTGTGCTTGTTACATATCTCTGTGATGCAATGGTAGCTATGCTTAGGGCTTTGGTGGAATCATCCCTTTCCCCTCAGGATGCCCCTCCCTTTGTGGGCACCCATTCATTCATCATCTTTTGAACTGTTCTAAATGGTCTGTTCTTGTTTAGTGCCCAGAGCCTTCTGTCACTCCTGTTATGACAGGCGCAAGGTAGTGACAGTGGGAGGCATGGGGTGGGGAGCACGCTGAGCTGGGGGCTCCAGCCGGTGTCTTGGCAGCATCTCAAACATCATCTTCCCCAGACAGAACTCTAGATTTCCTACTGACCATCACCTTCATACCCCAGGCAGTTTTCCCTGTCTCGGAAAATGCCATCTCCAACCCAGCTCCTCAAGCCTGGGCTCTTGGAGTCACTCGTAATTCCTCACCCCTCCAATTTCTGTGTCTGATTCTTTCATTTCGCCTACGAAAATGTGCCCATTGGATTTATCAAATCCAGTCTAGAAATTACACAGCCGAGTTTAATAATTTATAAGTGTTTTATGGGCAGAGCACACTGGTTGGGAAAGGCAAGTTGCTCCTAAACTGTCCCACCAGAGTCAGGAGATGTGGCTTGTAGTGGAAAAAAGCAACTCTATCTTGCTTTCCAAGATGAATCTTTTAAAATGTTTTTTTGAATTTTTTAGAGATAGGGTCTCGCTGTGTTGCTCAGGCTGGTCTCAAAGTCCTGGGCTCAAGTGATCCTCCCACCTTGGCCTCTGGAACAGCTGGGATTACAGACTCAGCAACACCCCTTTTATTCTAAATCCTCTCCCCAAGTGACTCCCTGGCTTCGGAAAATTTTCTGTTCATATGGCCACTAGAGAGCACTTTGAGACTAACAAACTTGGGTCTGTGCACCCAGGCCTCTGTTGAACCCTGGTTTCCAGAGGAAACACAGAGGGGCTGTGGTTCGCGGCTGCGCCATCTAGCTACCAGTGGCAGCCTCCAAATGGCTCTCAAGGCTGATGGATGCGTTTTGTGAAGCTTAGTGGCCCGTGGTAGTGATGATGAAGCATTCTGAAGCTCAGATAACATTTCATTCTGTCACTATGGTTTTCTGCTTTTAGTGGCATCACCTAATTTGTACTGCTTTGCCGCGTATTTCTCAGGCAGGCATTTCAGCCAGGGTCCCAGCTTCCTTACTGCTCCTACTCCCTTCTGTCAGATTGAATTTCTCTCAAAGAGAAAATATTGCTTGATATTGATTCCAGTGCACAAGATAATTTCAGGTTCTCACTCTACAGTTCATCCAGGGCCCTGTTTAAAATCTTGAAGAGGTTTTCCAAGGCTAAAAGGCACAGTTCAAAAGAACAATTCTTAAACGTGTTTAAAAGACCCTTGGCTACATTTTCTGATGTTTTATCAGCAGTTTGCACTGATACACTTTCCATTGTTATTACAACTGAATCGTATCATAGGGAGTTGTACCAGCAACACCATCAAGTTTTCTAAAAAGCTATAAAGCTTTCATGTTTTCTGGACTATTTCTTACTGTGCTCTTAAAAATGTTTAGCTTCTGCTGAGCCAAATATGTACCTCTAAAGGCATACGCAGTGAAAAACTCTTCAAGCATCTCAGTGACTGCTGCAGTAGCTGTATATACAGCAGAAGGGTGATTTTGTTTGGATGGAACGAGGAGGGAGTCCTTTGCGGTGGGCACTGTGAATGCATCACACCGCCCTTCAGCGAGGCCCATCAGCGCTAGGGTCTAGCTGTGGATTTAAAGGAGAATCCACTTTCCTGACCACTGCTTATGAGCACTCCCCAAAGCCATTCTGTTCTCGTATCATTGTTTGCATCAAGGAGAAATCAGAGGCATCAGTTCTAGCCGTGACTCCTCAACGGATGGAGGCATTTATAAGAATAGGTTTTCGGGGCATTTCTTTGATGTTTTAAAAAATCCTAAATAATTTCTCCCTTTTTTGAGTGACACTTGACTTTCAAGTACAGAATATCTCTGCATGTGAAATGTCAGTTCTGTCTAATAATAACCTGCTTAATGTGCCACTGAAATCTCTAATCTAATTTGCCACCATTTTTGTAAATTAAAGTTCTTTTCCTCCATCCTGGCGGCCGGCTCCTGGAAGCTGGTTAGAACAGTGTCAGACTGTTACAAACAAAACGAATGGCTTCATAAGAAAATTACACTCTAACATGTGAAATCACTATCTCACCTTTTGCCGACACACGTCGTTTGTACTTTGCCATGAGGATAGCAGGGAAGTGAACAGGGTATAAACCAAGACTTTCCAGAAATACACTTCTTTAGGTTTCACAGGGAGCCATGAATATGAAAACTTAACTGGGTGGGAGGCAAGACAAGGAGTTTCCATGGGGGCATGTGCTTTATTGTGTAGATATTATTAGTTTTCAGCAGCCAGACTCAGTTTTTAGCTATCAGTTTGTAACCCAGACCAAGTCACCTTCTCCAGTCCTGGAGGGTGTACCATATGCTCCTGTTTCTTGATTTTGTGTGACGCTTTTTTTGTGTGGGTAATAAGATAGTCAAACTTTATCCAAAAGGTAATGTTATCCCTGGAATTTCAACACCGGTCGAATTAAATAGTACAAAGCAGAAAGATTATATACATGTGCATGTATGCATGTTTCTTTGCCTGAAATTCCATGGTTCTTGGGGGCTACGATTTTGTTAAGGACATATGAACGTTTAATATTTAGTGGATCCAAAGAAATGGCACTCACTCTTCGTTGTCTGGATTTTGTTCCAGAAACAAATGTAGATGGAGTCTTCTCCCTAGCTTGTGCAGGGTTACAGTTAGGGCCGCCTCTCCTACTCAAGGCTGCGATGCTAGTAATTCTGCCTGAGCTCTTACTCCATGTGCAGGTTCCCATTCCTTGCGGTGTGTATATCTTGTACTTCCTCCAAAACAGAAATGGGTAAAAACTGAATATTGTGCTAAGTGGAAGTAATAATGAAAGGAACAGGAATAACCCTGCCTTTGTAATCTACCTCCTAGGTGGGAAGAAAGGGCTTTTGTTAGGTAGAACACACACACACACACACACACACACACACAAACACACACACAAACACACAAACACACACACCATATTCTGCTTTAGGATGGCTCTATTTTGTGGTCTTACATTGCCACTTAACCACTGAATGTCTGGTAACCTGTTATGTAGTTTTATCTTCTCTCTGGCAAAGAGAGATAGGGCGAAGACTGGCTCAGCTTTTTTTAATGCCCCTTGGAGGCTTAGCAGAGTGCCTTCCACAGAGAGGCTCAATAAACAGTTGTGTTTTCATTCATGGACTGCAAGGCTAGACATGAGCAGCGTGGCGTGAGGAAATCTTACCAGAGCAGCCGTGTGAACGGGAGCCAGCCAAGTCACCTTTCTGGGCCATTATTTCCTCATCTGTAAAAAGAAGGGGCTGGACTCAGTGACTGCTTAGGTCACTTCCCAGCTCTGTAAATTCCATGCTATTAAAAAATGCTCGGATCCTGAAAGAAGAACATCTTCTTGGGTTTGCAGACAGAAGAGCCCGGGGCGTATTTATGTTTGACCTCCTACCACATTCGGACTTTCTACTTTAATGAGTCCAGGTTTATTTTTCACTGAAATGGCTCGGTTCCAGGAGCCCTTGGTGTGATTCTAACACTATGTAGGTATCGATTTTTCTTGCAGGTTAGTGGTCACTGTAACCACCGAACTATTCAATCTCTCTCGTTCTCTTAGGGATCATTTCACAAGGGCTGTTCCACTCCCTTCGGTTGATATTTAACTCAATCCAGGGCAATTTGAAGATAACATTACTAGGATCAAAGTATATGCTTCATTGCTGAGAGCTCCCTACCTTGTATCATTTCAAGTTGTCTATCAAACACTGCAACAGACAGAGGTTTGTCAGAAATGGGGCCTTTGGAGAACTCTGGCCTCGGTACTGCCATGTTGCTCTCTGTCAGCTCCTGAATCAAAGCTTTGAATTTCTTACTGTGAACAGTGTCGACAGACATTCACATAGGATCGGCGTCCTCCCTTATTTTGTTTGCTCCTGACTGTAGAAGATGACTTTTTCCCTCACGGAATTAACAACAGATTGTTGTCATCATGGTGAAATCACAGGTGTTATCCTCAGTATACACACACATGGTGCACTGCCATACTGAAATATTCATTCGATTCTCGCCTTCTCATTTTAGAGGTTTACACCCAGCAAGCTTTCCAGTTAGCTGAGGGAAGGTACAACACATCAGGCGGTGATGGTAGCCATTAACTCCCAACTACAATTTTGCAGGGGCTTTCATTTACAGTGGTTCTTAGGCATTCACCTTGCTACACCAGTTAAAATACACATCGCAAAATGAGTGGTGACTCTGATGTCAATAAAGAATTCCATATCCAGAACTGTAATACCTTGATTACCATTTAGGAGGTTCCTTGGTGACCCCAGAGTAGAGGGTGTAATTTAGTGAGATCATTAACATTTCCATAAAGCCAACAATCTGATACATTCTCTTCGGGTAGGCACTTTCACAGAACTAGCATAAGTGACTGTTCCACATGAAGCATTATCTTTTCTTGTACAACATTGAAAGCTTACATGCTGCTTGACAAATTTGAATTTTAAAAAGTAAGAATGATTGGCACTTGGTAACTTATACAGAAATATAAAGTGGTACGAGAAAATTGCCCATTTCTTTTAAATTTACATTTTATATGTTTTTTTTCTTTTAAGAAGCAATAAGACATGTAATTTCCACCCACTTCAACCAGTTACGTATGAAAGAGGCTACAAGTTCAGCTCTGTAGAGGCAAAGCAAGTCACGGGGAGAAGCATCACACCAGGAAGGAGGAGACAGCCTTCCCCTCCGCCTTTGGCTCTGCTGTGCTAGACATGGTCATTTTCAGGCCAAGCCCCAAATCCTAGGACTGAGATCCATGCCTCCTTAAAATGATTCTGCTCACTCTGCTTCCCTGACCCACCAGTCCCAGTGTCTCACTTATCAAATGTCTCTCCAGGTCCATGAATCGCAAAGAGAAAAAGGAGGCACACAGGGAAGTAGAACCAGAGTTCACAGGCAAAGACTTCTCTCTTTGAGTTAGATGCTCCAAACAATTGGGCATACAACAATGATTTTCTATTAATTCATTTATTTAGTCAACAAATATTTATTGATATAAAACAGCAAAACACCCAGCTCTGTGCATATACCATGTTAATATTTCCTTATTATCTTCAGTGAAAAATACATATTTTTTTTGAGATTGGGTCTCCTTCTGTCACAAGCTGCAGTGCAGTGGTGCAGTTATAGCTCACTGCAGCCTCAACCTTCTGGACTCAAGCAATCTTCCCTCTTCAGCCTCCTGAGCAGCTGGGACTACAGGAATGCACCATCATGCCTGGCTAACTTAAAACTTTTTTTTTTTTTTGGAAAGACTGGGTCTCGCATAGCCCAGGCTGGTCTCCAATTCCAGGGCTCAAGCCGTCCTCTCACCTTGGGCTCCCACTTTGCTGGGATTACAGGAGTGAGTTCATTACAATGAACCCAGCCCTTCATTGTAATTTTGAAGATGTGTAATGACAAAGGTAACTGGTGACTCATAACAAAAGTCCTGTTTAGAGATCCTGATTTTTTTCTGATAGGAATGCTCTCTCACGTCAATTTGCAGTCTGTATGCCGTTCACTGAACAAAAACAACTGATCTCATCCTCTAACATACATACGAAAATGTATATACAGGTTGAATATCCCTTCTCCAAAATGCTTAGGACCAGAAGTGTTTCAGGTTTCAGATTTTTTCAGATTTGGGAATATCTACATATATATAATGAGGTATCTTGTGGATGGGACCCAAATCTTTATGTTTAATATACACCTTATATACATAGCCTGAAAGTAGTTTGATAGAATATTTTTAACAATTTTGTGCACCCATCACCTGAGGTCAGGTATGGATTTCTCACTTGTGGGAGTGTCAGCACTGAAAAAGTTTCAGGTCTTAGAGGATTTCGATTTTGAATTTTCAGGTTAGGGACGCTCAACCTGTACTGTATTGATAAGACCCCATATTTATTTTTTTCTAAAATATTCATTTTGACTTTTTTGTGGTTTATCAGATTTAGAGTCATCTCTTAAGATTTAAAGAGTTCCTTCTAGTTTGCACTTTAAAATGGAAACATAAACAATTATTCCTTTGAAAACCAGTCAAAGTGGCACTTCGCCTCTAAGTGCAGTTGTTGAGTTACAAAAAGAAGTTTTTGGTCCTGACAACCACCAAATTAAGAACAGGCAGTTTATAACAACATTCACTATGTTCACTGGGCCAGCAATGAGGTTCGGTTTTTTTCTGTATTTATTTGGGGAGAGGGAAATGTGAGGGCAAGAACTGGCTTACAGTATCCATCATGGTATTTGCAGCACTTAGCATATAGTAGGGAATTAATTAAAAAATGAGTATTTTTGATTTTGCAGACACTCCAAGAATGGAAGTAGCTTCTCAAGGTCACTTGGGTTGTCAGGAGTGGGAGTAAGTTCAAAGTCTGGTCTGACTCCAAGGCCTGTGGTCTTTCTCTCATGACAAGCTTGATGGACAGATTGGCCACTTTCCTGACTCCTTGCCTCTGTTTCCCCAGTTACATCCTTACCTTGGCAGGCAGAGGAGGTGAAAGAAGGGGCAGGCAGTATCTTGGTAGGGCAGACATTTGCAAATGCTATCAACCCCTCTTCTGAGGCAGCCCTGGAAGAATCTTACCTTGACTTCTGTTTTTAAGTGGGATCCCCCACCTAAGGCACACCAAAATATTAATACATTCCAGGCTATGCTCTAGACCAGGCATAGATAACCTGAAGCTCCATAAACAAAAGGACCAAGACAGTAATCCTTAGGAATGTGCTGACTGTGTTCAACCTCTGTGAGGTTCTCAAGGAAGGGCAATCTAGAGAGGGCTGGACACATACCTAACCTCTGTATCTGTAGAAGGTGGAGAAAGATCCTCAATTTTAAACCAAAATACAAGGTATTAACAAGAGAGATTTAACACCTACAGTCACACTTGGAGTTACAAGGTGTTAATGAGAAAGACATACCGAGGAATGTATTTTTTCCCCCGTTGGCTGTGTGCCTTCACTATTGGTGCAGAATATTTGAAACCTCAAGTTGTGAAACTCTGAACCAGGAGGGTTTCCTGTATTATGAATGATGTCATCTTTAAGATGAGGGACTTTCAGTGAAATGCAGGAACATTCAGGGTAATGTGTTTTCAGCAAGCAGGAGCTTGAATTTATGGCAGAGGGGAGTATGTGAGTTGACCAAAATGGAGAATGATGAGAAGTAACTAAATTATGTATGACAGTCTTTACTGAGCGGAGGAAGGAAGAAAGCTTAATGATGTTGTGGTTGAAGGACCAGCAGCAATTGGTGATGTATGGGCTGTAGGTTGGTAAGAAGAGAAATGAATCTACGAAGACCCAAAGACTGTGGAGGAGTGAGACAAAGACCAAGCAGCGGATTTGGGAGGGGGAGGGAAACCAGGGGCTCAGGAGATACAACATAGTTTAGTGGCAACAAGACAGCCATGTAAAGTCAACTTGACATTAAAAATCATCATCGTAATCTATGTGGCTCTTTCAAGCCTGAGTCTCATCAAGGCAAAAAAAAAAAAAAAAAAAAAAAAAAAATCTGTAGTTAATGATGAAGTATCTCTCCCTTTTGGTTTCCCAGCATCCACCAAGAGCAGTACATAATTTAATTATTGAATCTACAAGCTGGACCATGAGATGAAGAATGATGTGTCTGCTGTAGTGAGAAATTAGATAGAACCAACTGTTTACTCTCATCATTCTTCCTCCGTTAGGCTAAATTAATATAGTTAACAAGCTTTTGTTTGGAATAGCAGTTCAAATCTGGGATGTGCAGATCAGAACTGATGATTATGATAGCAGCTATTATTTATGGAGTGCTCACAGCACCCTCAAGTCCCGAGTGAAATAGAAAGGGGTTCTTCTGTCATTCATTCTCGGTGCTAGAACCACTGAGTGGCTAGACGTCTGCATAGGGTAACGCAGTTCACGAAAACCAGATTTAGTTGCTTGGGGCATACGACTCCAGAAATGCCACTGATGGTCTCTCTTATTGCCCTGTGCCGTTTTTCCGATCTTTGAAACAACTGCAACAAACTGTGCACAATTTCAGTGGGCGAGCGTCACCAGGAGGTAACGTGCAGTTGGGGTGACGTGCGGTGATAGGGGTCGAGCAGGGGGCGGCAGGCTTTAGCCAACACCTGAGACCCTTCTGCACAATTTCAGCAGAAACTGCTAGCCGGTCAGGCGTACCCAGATGCAAACCCAGCTTCGAGGCACTGAGCCTCGAGGCGCAGTGCCCCTGCCGGACCCAGTGTGAAACTGTGACCCTGCCACCGGCCAAGGGTACCCACGGGGACGCTGCGACACAGCGGGCTCACTCCAGAGACCCAAACCAGCCCTCCCCACCTCCTACCCCGCCAGTTTCACGCCCTTAGATTCTTGGGGCGTCTTTTAATCACACAGAATCCCTACGGCCAGGGCTCTAAGGAGTTGACGGAACACGGGTGGCAGGGAAAACCTCACCATTATCACCACCACCAGAAGCGAGCAGCCTCCGACGGTCGTGCAGTCAGGCCCGGGAGCGCCCAGTCCGCGGCCTCCCAGCGCCACGCGTGAGAGCAGCGGGGGGACCTCCGGGCGGCCTGGCACCCGGGGAGTGGTGTGTGCTCGGGCCCTGAACAGCCGGCCGGCCGGACCGCGGGCTGCGCCACGGGGACCGGGAGGGTACGGCGACACCGAGCAGCGCCTTTGCTGGGTGCGGCCCGGCCCCGCCCCGCTCCGGGCCCCGGGCGACTGCAGTCCTGGGAGCACCCGGCGTCCGGGCCGCGGCCCTCTTCCGGCCCCGCAGCGGCCCCGCCCCGTCTCCCGACTTCCTTCCCTTCACGCGGCGGCGACCGGGACGAGCACCCACCGGCGAGCAGAGCCCGCACCGTCTGGTGGCCGGGGGCCGGCAGTGCGGGTACGCGGCCCGCGCGCCCCTCGCCACCGCCGCGTGGCGCCATCCCGAGTGCGGGACGTGGGACGCGGGACTCCGGCTGCCGCACTGGGGCCTGGGGCTGGGGCGGCGGACCCTGTGGCGTCTCGGCCGCGCTCAGCCTTTACATCCGAGAGTCCGGGGGAGTGGGAGCGCTCGGGGTCCCCGCAGTCACGCCGGGGTCGGTTTCTCGGCGGGCGCTGCGGCCTGTGCGAGGCCGGCCCCCTCGGGAGTGCCCCGGGAGGTGGTGCTGGGCGCCTGAACACCGCACCCCTTCCTGCGCCCGTGTGTGGGTGGGAATGCGGGTGTAGGCCCTGGATCAGGAGTGGGGTGTGCCTGGGACGGTGAGCAGGTGTGTCTTCCTGAATCGTTGTATCCGAGTTTCGGTTCTTTCTGTTTCTACAGCTGGGCCTCAGTCCTCACAGGGTTCCAGTGGGCGTTCAGCCACGCCAGGGAAGGCGCCCAGAGGACTCACAGGCTCCTTCCCTCTCCTGCGCTTCCCTCACCCCTCCTTTGCTCCCCGTCTCTCCTATTTAGTAGGGCCTTTTCTAGCACCCCACAGCGATGATGGATGGTCCCCTTAAGCCAGGTGGGAAACCAGGCTGATCCAACATCTGTATTTTCCTGTTAAGGGGGTTGCCAGGCTTCTCAGATTTGGGGCAGCATTTTCAGTGGGTGACCGTGGTTCCCAGCACCGACTCTCCTCTGCATCCTAGTCTTAGGCACCGCCGCCCTACACGGTAGAATAAACCTCAAGTGCGTAGCCTGAAGCAGAAGCTTTGGGAAATGCTTGCCTTCCTTTAGACCACATGCCTCACCTTTCTCAAGATTTCTCAGTGGTACCCACCCCGTTTTTATGTTGTCTTCCTTCCTTGCCCTTGTTTCATTCCTTTTGAAAGGGACCACTCCTCTGAAGTTCTAGGACCCCCTTCGTGGGCTCTCCTTGTTGTAGACACGGCTTGTGCTTGGCCCTGATGAAGCCTACATTCCAAAAACCTTGCTTTAAGAGAGCACTTAACGTTTTTCATAGTTTCTTCTCCTGTAATTCGTTACTCAGCGTTACAACTTCTGTCCCATCTGGGGTAACGAGGGAAAGGGAAGGGAAAAATTACCTGGTTAATATCAGAGTTGAGAGGGCTTCAGATGTTTTCTTTGAATCCGCCTGGCATGGATAATAATCCTTTGTGGTTCTCTGAGTCTCTGTGAGATGGGATGGCATTGTCTACCTTAGCCAGGAGTGAGGCTTGAGTGACATGATGTGTAATAAGCTTTAACAATGTCTGGAATCTATAGATGATCAATAAATATTTCTTTTTCCCACCCTCCCTCATGCTGACTCTGTTTTTTAAGAGAGAGAGGTAAAGGACATAACAATTTGTAGGCTAGCATGTGTAGTAACTTAAAAAAAAAACATCCTATGAGAAAGCAGGAAGTAGATGAAATAGTTCGGAATGTGAAGCTATAGATGTCAAATTCAGATTTCTGAAATAGGAAATTTCTTAATTTTTTACTTAAGACCAGAGACTGTTTAGGGTCTATGTGTTGTGATTTCTGATTGATAAATGTGGCTAAAGTGGCCCGTGTTTAGAGATTTAAAGGTTCGGTGTGGTTGGATTGAACTGGAAAACAGACTTATTAAAATGCTTCTCTCAACTTCTGTTTTGCCACGTTTTCCTTCTAGACCCAACATGAGTGAAGTTTCCTACAAGAAACGGGATGACTATTTGGAATGGCCTGAGTACTTTATGGCTGTGGCCTTCTTATCAGCACAGAGAAGCAAAGATCCAAATTCCCAGGTAAATGAATTTCATAGGAGAATGCTTAGATACCCACAGGCAAAGAGTTTCCTGCACATGAGCAGAAAAGGGAGACTTAGTGGACATCTGTCAACTTAAAAGTGTAGCATCGGCCAGGTGCGGTGGCTCACGCCTATAATCCCAGCACTTTGGGAGGCTGAGGTGGGCAGATCATGAGGTCAGGAGATCGAGACCATCCTGGCTAACACAGCGAAACACTGTCTCTACTAAAAATACAAAAAATTTGCCGGACGTGGTGGCACGTGCCAGTAGTCTCAACTACTTGGGAGACTGAGGCAGGAGAATCGCTTGAACCCAGGAGGCAGAGGTTGCAGTGAGCTGAGATTGTGCCACTGCACTCCAGCCTGGGAGACAGAGTGATACTCTATCTTAAAAAAAAAAAAAAAAAAGGTGCAGTGTCAGTCTGCCTTTTCAGCTGCATTTCTGTAAGCTTACTTCTTCCTGTGAGACAGCAAATTGTCCCATGCCATTGTCAACTGCCTCTTGTGCCCTTTCTGGGACTGGGGGTGCACTTTCCTTGGCTTGCGGGAGCTGCCACAAAAAACAGGCAAGGAGACCGACGGCCGTCAGCACCTGCAGCAGCCCTGCATCTGCTTTGAGTCCTGCAGTCCCCCTGGTTTCATTCCCTGCTTTCGCAGCGACAGACCAGCCAGTTGCAGGCACCAAGGCTTCGGGCATGTTTCCTTCTAGGTCGGTGCCTGCATCGTGAATTCAGAAAACAAGATTGTCGGGATCGGGTACAATGGGATGCCAAATGGGTGCAGTGATGACCTATTGCCGTGGAGAAGGACAGCAGAGAATAAGCTGGACACCAAATACCCATACGGTAGGGCACATTTTATGTCCCATTCTCCTTAGTGACATAGCCTGGTGAATGCTTAATTAAGAGAAGTTGGTAATTAAGAAAGTTGGTCAGAAGGCATCATCTCTCTTTTGTCATCAACAGCTGGAAAGAAAAACATCCTATTGAACTACCCCAGTTTCCTGACTTTGTCTCTTAAGTTCCTAAGAGAGCCACGGAGGGAAGCATGGAGTGGCCACACTGCCCGTCCCTGAGATCCAGGGCTCTGCTGCCTGTGCTGAGCCTGGCCGGCCTCACTGGCAGCCTGCTGGCCTGCATAACAGCAGAGCACTGATGGCCAGCTTCTCTGTAGAGGATCACAGCCCCTTGCACAGATGGCTGAGGGATGTGCACGGTGGCTCTGCAGGTTGTTTTTTTACTACTTGGAAGCAGGGTCAGCTCCCCAGGGGCTGGCTCGGGCTTTGGTCTGATGAGAAGCAGGCTCCATTCGGCTGGTGTGCCTGATGAGAACATCTGGCTCAAGCTCATCTCTGGGAAGTGGGAATCAAACTGTGAGCTAGACATCAGGAGATGGAGGATTCAGTTACTTCCTCCAGTTCCAGGGGATGCTGCAATTTCACAGTGGGCTGTGGTCAGACCAAAAGCAAGAAGTGAGGCTGGGCTTGATGGCTCACGCCTGTAATCCCAGTACTTTGGGAGGTCGAGGTGGGCGGATCACCTGAGGTTGGGAGTTCAAGACCAGCCTAGCCAACATAGTAAAACCCCATCTCTATTAAAAATACGAAGGCCGAGGCGGGTGGATCACGAGGTCAAGAGATCGAGACCATCCTGGTCAACATGGTGAAACCCCGACTCTACTAAAAATACAAAAATTAGCCGGGCATGGTGGCACGTGCCTGTAGTCCCAGCTACTCGGGAGGCTGAGGCAGGAGAATTGCTTGAACCCAGGAGGCGGAGGTTGCGGTGAGCCGAGATCGCGCCATTGCACTCCAGC